>CM060624.1:33649780-33779780 GCA_030578275.1 Meda fulgida
GTTCAGCCTCGCTCTGTGTGAGGACATGATAGTGTCTGTCAGTTATTATAACGCATGACAAAAACAATTGTCTAAATGATGTTGCATATTCCTCAACAGTTCTTGTGCTGATTTGATAGCCTATTTTCAGAAATCATAGACTATGATATTGCGCAGATGCACGTGATGCAACGCTGTCATTACAGTGCATTGTGTCAAAAACTCTTTAATATACTGCAAATAGCCTACTAGTTTATGTTTATTTCAAATTCATTTAGGCGGACAAGGCTACCAAAGTACTGCGCAGCTATTTAATCTACCCCAAGCGATTTTAGTGGAAATTTCAGGCCTTCAGCCGAGCCAGACTTTCTTTGGTTGATTACAGCCCTGGTGTATACAGTTTTTTGAGATATATGGGAAATTGACGTGTTTCCACTGGCGTATTTCCAGTTTGAAGGGTACTGTAAACGCGGCTACTGAGTTTCTCCTGTTGAGTGCGGTAAAGCTGCGGTGTTCGGCGCAGTGAGGGTGATGCGTTACCGTGCGTTGATCAGGTACTCGGCCAGGCTGATGCTGGCGGGCGAGCCGGTGATGGTCACCTGACGGTCCGTCGAACCCTCCACGGGGTTGGCGATCTTGATCTGTGCCCCGGACATCTGGCGAATCTCGTTGATCTTGGCACCTTGACGGCCGATGATGCAGCCAATCAACTGTCACAATTAACCAAGACATTAAAACTAACCATTCACAAAGCGTACTCATGTCTAACAGCACTTGAGTCATGTCTAGGGTTGGGAATCGGATACTTATTGATTCATTTGTGTATTTCAATATGACTTTAAACCATTTAAGCACGAGAGACTCTGTATTCATGTGTATCAGTATACTGGGTCTGTGCAGCTTTTAAAGTGACAGCAGCGAAATATTCCTGCTCTATAATACCGCTAATGTTCCTGCTCTATAATAACGCTAATGTTCCTGCTCTATAATAACGCTAATGTAATATAATAATGCTAATGTTCCCGCTCTATAACGCTAATGTTCCCGCTCTATGATAACGCTAATGTTCCTGCTCTATGATAACGCTAATGTTCCTGCTCTATGATAACGCTAATGTTCCTGCTCTATGATAACGCTAATGTTCCTGCTCTATGATAACGCTAATGTTCCTGCTCTATGATAACGCTAATGTTCCTGCTCTATGATAACGCTAATGTTCCTGCTCTATGATAACGCTAATGTTCCTGCTCTATGATAACGCTAATGTTCCCGCTCTATGATAACGCTAATGTTCCTGCTCTATGATAACGCTAATGTTCCTGCTCTATGATATCGCTAATGTTCCCGCTCTATGATAACGCTAATGTTCCTGCTCTATGATAACGCTAATGTTCCCGCTCTATAACGCTAATGTTCCTGCTCTATGATATCGCTAATGTTCCCGCTCTATGATAACGCTAATGTTCCTGCTCTATGATAACGCTAATGTTCCCGCTCTATAACGCTAATGTTCCTGCTCTATGATAACGCTAATGTTCCTGCTCTATGATATCGCTAATGTTCCTGCTCTATAATAACGCTAATGTAATATAATAACGCTAATGTTCCCGCTCTATAACGCTAATGTTCCTGCTCTATGATAACGCCAATGTTCCTGCTCCGCTAATGTTCCCGTTCTATAATAACGCTAATGTTCCCGCTCTATGATATAACGCTAATGTTCCTGCTCCGCTAATGTTCCCGTTCTATAATAACGCTAATGTTCCCGCTCTATAATACCGCTAATGTTCCTGCTCTATAATAACGCTAATGTAATATAATAACGCTAATGTTCCCGCTCTATAACGCTAATGTTCCCGCTCTATGATAACGCCAATGTTCCTGCTCCGCTAATGTTCCCGTTCTATAATAACGCTAATGTTCCCGCTCTATGATATAACGCTAATGTTCCTGCTCTATAATAACGCTAATGTAATATAATAACGCTAATGTTCCCGCTCTATAACGCTAATGTTCCTGCTCTATGATAACGCCAATGTTCCTGCTCCGCTAATGTTCCCGTTCTATAATAACGCTAATGTTCCCGCTCTGTGATATAACGCTAATGTTCCCGCTCTGATATAACGCTAATGTTCCCACCGCTCTATGATATAACGCTAATGTTCCCGCTCTATAACGCTAATGTTCCTGCTCTATGATAACGCCAATGTTCCTGCTCCGCTAATGTTCCCGTTCTATAATAACGCTAATGTTCCCGCTCTATGATATAACGCTAATGTTCCCGCTCTATGATATAACGCTAATGTTCCCACCGCTCTATGATATAACGCTAATGTTCCCACCGCTCTATGATATAACGCTAATGTTCCCACCGCTCTATGATATAACGCTAATGTTCCCACCGCTCTATGATATAACGCTAATGTTCCCACCGCTCTATGATATAACGCTAATGTTCCCGCTCTATGATATAACGCTAATGTTCCCGCTCTATGATATAACGCTAATGTTCCCGCTCTATGATATAACGCTAATGTTCCCGCTCTATGATATAACGCTAATGTTCCCGCTCTATGATATAACGCTAATGTTCCCGCTCTATAATAACGCTAATGTAATATAATAACGCTAATGTTCCCGCTCTATAACGCTAATGTTCCCGCTCTATAATACCGCTAATGTTCCTGCTCTATAATAACGCTAGTGTAATATAATAACGCTAATGTTCCCGCTCTATAACGCTAATGTTCCTGCTCTATGATAACGCCAATGTTCCTGCTCCGCTAATGTTCCCGTTCTATAATAACGCTAATGTTCCCGCTCTATGATATAACGCTAATGTTACCGTTCTATAATAACGCTAATGTTCCCGCTCTATGATATAACGCTAATGTTCCCGCTCTATGATATAACGTTAATGTTACCGTTCTATAATAACGCTAATGTTCCCGCTCTATGATATAACGCTAATGTTACCGTTCTATAATACCGCTAATGTTCCCGCTCTATGATATAACGCTAATGTTACCGTTCTATGATATACCGCTAATGTTCCCGCTCTATGATATACCGCTAATGTTCCCGCTCTATGATATAACGCTAATGTTCCCGCTCTATGATATAACGCTAATGTTCCCGCTCTATGATATAACGCTAATGTTCCCGCTCTATGATATAACGCTAATGTTCCCGCTCTATGATATAACGCTAATGTTCCCGCTCTATGATATAACGCTAATGTTCCCGCTCTATGATATAACGCTAATGTTCCCGCTCTATGATATAACGCTAATGTTCCCGCTCTATGATATAACGCTAATGTTCCCGCTCTATGATATAACGCTAATGTTCCCGCTCTATGATATAACGCTAATGTTCCCGCTCTATGATATAACGCTAATGTTCCCGCTCTATGATATAACGCTAATGTTCCCGCTCTATGATATAACGCTAATGTTCCCGCTCTATGATATAACGCTAATGTTCCCGCTCTATGATATAACGCTAATGTTCCCGCTCTATGATATACCGCTAATGTTCCCGCTCTATGATATACCGCTAATGTTCCCGCTCTATGATATACCGCTAATGTTCCCGCTCTATAATACCGCTAATGTTCCCGCTCTATAATAACGCTAATGTTCCTGCTCTATTATAACGCTAATGTAATATAATAACGCTAATGTTCCTGCTCTGATAACGCCAATGTTCCCGCTCTATAATAACGCTAATGTTCCCGCTCTATAATACCGCTAATGTTCCTGCTCTATAATAACGCTAATGTAATATAATAACGCTAATGTTCCCGCTCTATAACGCTAATGTTCCTGCTCTATGATAACGTTAATGTTCCCGCTCTATGATAACGCTAATGTTCCCGCTCTATAATAACGCTAATGTTCCCGTTCTATAATAACGCTAATGTTCCCGCTCTATAATACCGCTAATGTTCCTGCTCTATAATAACGCTAATGTAATATAATAACGTTAATGTTCCCGCTCTATAATACCGCTAATGTTCCTGCTCTATAATAACGCTAATGTAATATAATAACGCTAATGTTCCCGCTCTATAACGCTAATGTTCCTGCTCTATGATAACGTTAATGTTCCCGCTCTATAACGCTAATGTTCCCGTTCTATAATAACGCTAATGTTCCCGCTCTATAATAACGCTAATGTAATATAATAACGCTAATGTTCCCGCTCTATAACGCTAATGTTCCCGCTCTATAACGCTAATGTTCCCGCTCTATGATATAACGCTAATGTTACCGTTCTATAATAACGCTAATGTTCCCGCTCTATGATATAACGCTAATGTTACCGTTCTATAATAACGCTAATGTTCCCGCTCTATGATATAACGTTAATGTTACCGTTCTATAATAACGCTAATGTTCCCGCTCTATGATATAACGCTAATGTTCCCGCTCTGATATAACGCTAATGTTACCGTTCTATAATAACGCTAATGTTCCCGCTCTATGATATAACGTTAATGTTACCGTTCTATAATAACGCTAATGTTCCCGCTCTATGATATAACGCTAATGTTCCCGCTCTATGATATAACGCTAATGTTCCCGCTCTATGATATAACGCTAATGTTCCCGCTCTATGATATAACGCTAATGTTCCCGCTCTATGATATAACGCTAATGTTCCCGCTCTATGATATAACGCTAATGTTCCCGCTCTATGATATAACGCTAATGTTCCCGCTCTATGATATACCGCTAATGTTCCTGCTCTATTATAACGCTAATGTAATATAATAACGCTAATGTTCCCGCTCTATAACGCTAATGTTCCTGCTCTGATAACGCCAATGTTCCCGCTCTATAACGCTAATGTTCCCGCTCTATGATATAACGCTAATGTTCCCGCTCTATGATATAACGCTAATGTTCCCGCTCTATGATATAACGCTAATGTTCCCGCTCTATGATATACCGCTAATGTTCCCGCTCTATAATAACGCTAATGTTCCCGCTCTATAATAACGCTAATGTTCCTGCTCTATTATAACGCTAATGTAATATAATAACGCTAATGTTCCCGCTCTATAATAACGCTAATGTTCCCGCTCTATAACGCTAATGTTCCTGCTCTATGATAACGCCAATGTTCCTGCTCCGCTAATGTTCCCGCTCTATGATATAACGCTAATGTTCCCGCTCTATGATATAACGCTAATGTTCCCGCTCTATGATATAACGCTAATGTTCCCGCTCTATGATATAACGCTAATGTTCCCGCTCTATGATATAACGCTAATGTTCCCGCTCTATGATATAACGCTAATGTTACCGCTCTATGATATAACGCTAATGTTCCCGCTCTATGATATACCGCTAATGTTCCCGCTCTATAATAACGCTAATGTTCCCGCTCTATAATAACGCTAATGTAATATAATAACGCTAATGTTCCCGCTCTATAATAACGCTAATGTTCCCGCTCTATAATAACGCTAATGTTCCCGCTCTATAATAACGCTAATGTTCCCGCTCTATAACGCTAATGTTCCTGCTCCGCTAATGTTCCCGTTCTATAATAACGCTAATGTTCCCGCTCTATGATATAACGCTAATGTTCCCGCTCTATGATATAACGCTAATGTTCCCGCTCTATGATATAACGCTAATGTTCCCGCTCTATGATATAACGCTAATGTTCCCGCTCTATGATATAACGCTAATGTTCCCGCTCTATGATAACGCTAATGTTCCCGCTCTATAATAACGCTAATGTTCCCGCTCTATGATATACCGCTAATGTTCCCGCTCTATAATAACGCTAAT
Organism: Meda fulgida; assembly: GCA_030578275.1. NCBI lineage: Eukaryota > Metazoa > Chordata > Actinopteri > Cypriniformes > Leuciscidae > Meda > Meda fulgida. Next base: position 33,655,567 of record CM060624.1, read on the forward strand.
GTTCCCGCTCTATAATAACGCTAATGTTCCCGCTCTATGATAACGCTAATGTTCCTGCTCTATGATAACGCTAATGTTCCTGCTCTATGATAACGCTAATATTCCCGCTCTATAATACCGCTAATGTTCCCGCTCTATAATACCGCTAATGTTCCTGCTCTATAATACCGCTAATGTTCCTGCTCTATAATACCGCTAATGTTCCTGCTCTATAATACCGCTAATGTAATATAATAACGCTAATGTTCCCGCTCTATAACGCTAATGTTCCTGCTCTATGATAACGCCAATGTTCCTGCTCCGCTAATGTTCCCGTTCTATAATAACGCTAATGTTCCCGCTCTATAATACCGCTAATGTTCCTGCTCTATAATACCGCTAATGTTCCTGCTCTATAATAACGCTAATGTTCCTGCTCTATAATACCGCTAATGTTCCCGCTCTATTATAACGCTAAAGTTCCCGCTCTATTATAACGCTAATGTTCCCGCTCTATTATAACGCTAATGTTCCCGCTCTATGATATGATAACGCTAATTCTATGATAACGCTAATGTTCCCGCTCTGTGATAACGCTAATGTTCCTGCTCCGCTAATGTTCCCGTTCTATAATAACGCTAATGTTCCCGCTCTATAATACCGCTAATGTTCCTGCTCTATAATACCGCTAATGTTCCTGCTCTATAATAACGCTAATGTTCCTGCTCTATAATAACGCTAATGTTCCTGCTCTATAATAACGCTAATGTTCCTGCTCTATAATAACGCTAATGTTCCTGCTCTATAATAACGCTAATGTAATATAATAACGCTAATGTAATATAATAACGCTAATGTTTCCGCTCTATACCGCTAATGTTCCTGCTCTATAATACCGCTAATGTTCCCGCTCTATTATAACGCTAAAGTTCCCGCTCTATTATAACGCTAATGTTCCCGCTCTATTATAACGCTAATGTTCCCGCTCTATGATATGATAACGCTCATTCTATGATAACGCTAATGTTCCCGCTCTGTGATAACGCTAATGTTTCCACTCCGCTAATGTTCCCGCTCTATGATCAGGTTCCCGCTCTATGATCAGGTTCCCGCTCTATGATCAGGTTCCCGCTCTATGATCAGGTTCCCGCTCTATGATCAGGTTCCCGCTCTATGATCAGGTTCCCGCTCTATGATCACGCTAATGTTCCCGCTCTATGATCACGCTAATGTTCCCGCTCTATGATAACGCTAATGTTCCCGCTCTATGATAACGCTAATGTTCCCGCTCTATGATAACGCTAATGTTCCCGCTCTATGATAACGCTAATGTTCCCGCTCTATGATAACGCTAATGTTCCCGCTCTATGCTAATGTTCCCGCTCTATGCTAATGTTCTCGCTCTATGATAATGTTCCCGCTCTATGCTAATGTTCTCGCTCTATGCTAATGTTCCCGCTCTATGCTAATGTTCTCGCTCTATGATAATGTTCCCGCTCTATGATAACGCTAATTTTTCCGCTCTATGATAACTCTGTTCCCGCTCTATGATAACGCTAATGTTCCCGCTCTATAATAACGCTAATGTTCCCGCTCTATAATAACGCTAATGTTCCTGCTCTATTATAACGCTAATGTAATATAATAACGCTAATGTTCCCGCTCTATAATAACGCTAATGTTCCCGCTCTATAATAACGCTAATGTTCCCGCTCTATAATAACGCTAATGTTCCCGCTCTATAACGCTAATGTTCCTGCTCTATGATAACGCCAATGTTCCTGCTCCGCTAATGTTCCCGTTCTATAATAACGCTAATGTTCCCGCTCTATGATATAACGCTAATGTTACCGTTCTATAATAACGCTAATGTTCCCGCTCTATGATATAACGCTAATGTTACCGTTCTATAATAACGCTAATGTTCCCGCTCTATGATATAACGTTAATGTTACCGTTCTATAATAACGCTAATGTTCCCGCTCTGATATAACGCTAATGTTACCGTTCTATAATAACGCTAATGTTCCCGCTCTGATATAACGCTAATGTTACCGTTCTATAATAACGCTAATGTTCCCGCTCTATGATATAACGCTAATGTTACCGTTCTATAATACCGCTAATGTTCCCGCTCTATGATATAACGCTAATGTTCCCGCTCTATGATATAACGCTAATGTTCCCGCTCTATGATATAACGCTAATGTTCCCGCTCTATGATATAACGCTAATGTTCCCGCTCTATGATATAACGCTAATGTTCCCGCTCTATGATATAACGCTAATGTTCCCGCTCTATGATATAACGCTAATGTTCCCGCTCTATGATATAACGCTAATGTTCCCGCTCTATGATATAACGCTAATGTTCCCGCTCTATGATATAACGCTAATGTTCCCGCTCTATGATATACCGCTAATGTTCCCGCTCTATAATAACGCTAATGTTCCCGCTCTATAATAACGCTAATGTTCCCGCTCTATAATAACGCTAATGTTCCCGCTCTATGATAACGCCAATGTTCCTGCTCCGCTAATGTTCCCGTTCTATAATAACGCTAATGTTCCCGCTCTATGATATAACGCTAATGTTACCGTTCTATAATAACGCTAATGTTCCCGCTCTATGATATAACGCTAATGTTACCGTTCTATAATAACGCTAATGTTCCCGCTCTATGATATAACGTTAATGTTACCGTTCTATAATAACGCTAATGTTCCCGCTCTGATATAACGCTAATGTTACCGTTCTATAATAACGCTAATGTTCCTGCTCTATAATAACGCTAATGTTCCCGCTCTATAATAACGCTAATGTTCCTGCTCTATGATAACGCTAATGTTCCCGCTCTATGATATAACGCTAATGTTACCGTTCTATAATAACGCTAATGTTCCCGCTCTATGATATAACGCTAATGTTACCGTTCTATAATAACGCTAATGTTCCCGCTCTATGATATAACGTTAATGTTACCGTTCTATAATAACGCTAATGTTCCCGCTCTGATATAACGCTAATGTTACCGTTCTATAATAACGCTAATGTTCCTGCTCTATAATAACGCTAATGTTCCCGCTCTATAATAACGCTAATGTTCCTGCTCTATGATAACGCTAATGTTCCTGCTCTATGATAACGCCAATGTTCCTGCTCCGCTAATGTTCCCGCTCTATGATATAACGCTAATGTTCCCGCTCTATGATATAACGCTAATGTTCCCGCTCTATGATATAACGCTAATGTTCCCGCTCTATGATATAACGCTAATGTTCCCGCTCTATGATATAACGCTAATGTTCCCGCTCTATGATATAACGCTAATGTTCCCGCTCTATGATATAACGCTAATGTTCCCGCTCTATGATATAACGCTAATGTTCCCGCTCTATGATATAACGCTAATGTTCCCGCTCTATGATATACCGCTAATGTTCCCGCTCTATAATAACGCTAATGTTCCCGCTCTATAATAACGCTAATGTTCCCGCTCTATTATAACGCTAATGTTCCCGCTCTATAATAACGCTAATGTTCCCGCTCTATGATAACGCCAATGTTCCTGCTCTATAATAACGCTAATGTTCCTGCTCTATAATAACGCTAATGTTCCCGCTCTATAATAACGCTAATGTTCCCGCTCTATAACGCTAATGTTCCTGCTCTATGATAACGCCAATGTTCCTGCTCCGCTAATGTTCCCGCTCTATGATATAACGCTAATGTTCCCGCTCTATGATATAACGCTAATGTTCCCGCTCTATGATATAACGCTAATGTTCCCGCTCTATGACATAACGCTAATGTTCCCGCTAATGTTCCCGCTCTATGATATAACGCTAATGTTCCCGCTCTATAATAACGCTAATGTTCCTGCTCTATAATAACGCTAATGTTCCTGCTCTATAATAACGCTAATGTTCCTGCTCTATAATACCGCTAATGTTCCCGCTCTATAATAACGCTAATGTTCCCGCTCTATAATAACGCTAATGTAATATAATAACGCTAATGTTCCCGCTCTATAACGCCAATGTTCCTGCTCCGCTAATGTTCCCGTTCTATAATAACGCTAATGTTCCCGCTCTGATATAACGCTAATGTTCCCGCTCTATGATATAACGCTAATGTTCCCGCTCTATGATATAACGCTAATGTAATATAATAACACTAATGTAATGTTCTTGCTCTATGATAACGCTAATGTTCCTGCTCTATGATAACGCTAATGTTCCTGCTCTATGATAACGCTAATGTTCCTGCTCTATGATAACGCTAATGTTCCTGCTCTATGATAACGCTAATGTTCCTGCTCTATGATAACGCTAATGTTCCTGCTCTATGATAACGCTAATGTTCCTGCTCTATGATAACGCTAATATTCCCGCTCTATGATAACGCATATGTTCCCGCTCTATAATACCGCTAATGTTCCCGCTCTATAATACCGCTAATGTTCCTGCTCTATAATACCGCTAATGTTCCTGCTCTATAATACCGCTAATGTAATATAATAACGCTAATGTTCCCGCTCTATAACGCTAATGTTCCTGCTCTATGATAACGCCAATGTTCCTGCTCCGCTAATGTTCCCGTTCTATAATAACGCTAATGTTCCTGCTCTATAATACCGCTAATGTTCCTGCTCTATAATAACGCTAATGTTCCTGCTCTATAATAACGCTAATGTAATATAATAACGCTAATGTAATATAATAACGCTAATGTAATATAATAACGCTAATGTTTCCGCTCTATTATAACGCTAAAGTTCCCGCTCTATTATAACGCTAATGTTCCTGCTCTATAATACCGCTAAAGTTCCCGCTCTATTATAACGCTAATGTTCCCGCTCTATGATATGATAACGCTAATTCTATGATAACGCTAATGTTCCCGCTCTGTGATAACGCTAATGTTTCCACTCCGCTAATGTTCCCGCTCTATGATCAGGTTCCCGCTCTATGATCAGGTTCCCGCTCTATGATCAGGTTCCCGCTCTATGATCAGGTTCCCGCTCTATGATCAGGTTCCCGCTCTATGATCAGGTTCCCGCTCTATGATCAGGTTCCCGCTCTATGATCACGCTAATGTTCCCGCTCTATGATAACGCTAATGTATAACGCTAATGTTCCCGCTCTATGATAACGCTAATGTTCCCGCTCTATGATAACGCTAATGTTCCCGCTCTATGATAACGCTAATGTTCCCGCTCTATGATAACGCTAATGTTCCCGCTCTATGATAACGCTAATGTTCCCGCTCTATGATAACGCTAATGTTCCCGCTCTATGATAATGTTCCCGCTCTATGCTAATGTTCTCGCTCTATGCTAATGTTCCCGCTCTATGCTAATGTTCTCGCTCTATGATAATGTTCCCGCTCTATGATAACGCTAATTTTTCCGCTCTATGATAACTCTGTTCCCGCTCTATGATAACGCTAATGTTCAATCGACAAGAATCAGAATCGATAAGCGTTAAATTTCAAATGATACTCAACCCTAGTAATGTCCTCCGCCATCTTTCAGATGTGTGTGTCAACACACACACTTAGATAGAAGAAGCGTCAGTGAACTCACATCGTTTGGAATGGTCAGTTCGTGAGAGCCTGTCTGCGCAGACGCATCCATACCAGCTGCAGGAGAGAAACACACACTCAGTGACCGGCTCACACACACGTTGTATGTGTGCGCGCAACATGTGAAGCCCTGGCTGCTGGGGGCCAGAGGAGAGGTGTGTGTGTGTGTGTGTGTATACATGTGAAGCCCTGGCTGCTGGGGGCCAGAGGAGAGGTGTGTGTGTGTGTGTGTGTGTGTGTGTGTGTGTGTATACATCTGAAGCCCTGGCTGCTGGGGGCCAGAGGAGAGGTGTGTGTGTGTGTGTGTGTATACATGTGAAGCCCTGGCTGCTGGGGGCCAGAGGAGAGGTGTGTGTGTGTGTGTGTGTATACATGTGAAGCCCTGGCTGCTGGGGGCCAGAGGAGAGGTGTGTGTGTGTGTGTGTGTGTGTGTGTATACATCTGAAGCCCTGGCTGCTGGGGGCCAGAGGAGAGGTGTGTGTGTGTGTGTGTGTATACATGTGAAGCCCTGGCTGCTGGGGGCCAGAGGAGAGGTGTGTGTGTGTGTGTGTATACATCTGAAGCCCTGGCTGCTGGGGGCCAGAGGAGAGGTGTGTGTGTGTGTGTGTGTGTGTGTGTGTGTGTGTATACCTGTGAAGCCCTGGCTGCTGGGGGCCAGAGGGAACGGGCTCTGCTGCATGGCCAACTGGTGGAGTTTGGTGAGCTGTGAACACAGAGAACAACATCACAACAGGCCCAACTCAGAGCAGAGGATTGTGGGAAAGCAAAGAGTGCCTCTTACATCAGGCTGAGGAATGGCATGTTGTCCCTGCACCGCGTATGCCTGCAAAACACGGGTTTCAGATCAAACACACACACACCGAGAGAGATGCTACAGTGACGTGAAGACGCTCACCTGTCCTCCTGCAAAGATGACGGGCGATCCTGAGGGTTTGGGTCGGTACGGGATGGTCACGCCTTTGGGAGGCGACTGGGACGAGGAGAGGAACAGAGGGAAAACATGATGAAGAACGATCCAAACATGCAGTTTCTGTGCATCGGTTGCTGATTGGATGCTGGGATGTGGGCGGGGCTTAAGCTGCATGACTTGAGAAGTCCTGCATTCGTCAGTACACTGACACGTCCAGGGTTTGAGTTCACCTTTACACACACGCCAATTTGGCTAATCAATTTAAGTTACCGGCCATTCAGAACTCCTACTAGCCAAAAAAGAAACTAAACAGATTAACTACGTCACAGTATATATATATATACATTTTCTGTTCACCAAATGCTTTTTAATCTTCGCTATTTCTTCAATGCAAATGATGACTCACGAGTATCTGGGCAGATTCGGCTACACAAACTTCCCCAGCAAAGTGAGGAAACAACAATAACACGCCACATTGGCCAGTGATTCGACAGCTGATGTTTATTTCAAACCCTGGCCACGTCACTGGGAGCCGGTTGTGCCGTGTTGATGTGTTTGTTCACCTCCAGCATGACCACACAGATCTGCTTCACACACTCGATGATGGACAGCGGGGTGCCGGCGATGGTGATGGCTCTCTCGGTGGAGTTAGGCAGCATGTCTCCAGCCACCTGTACCTGAGCTCCTGTCGACTGAACACACACACACGTCATTGTATACACATATATCTCCTTGTCTTCTGGCATTACTGAGCTCCTGTCGACTGAACACACACACACGTCACTGTATACACATTATATCTCCTTGTCTTCTGGCATTATATCGATAACGATAACTAGATTTTTGCTGAGTGCTTTTGTTGTGTTGGTGCCTTTGCAGGTTTCGGACTCCCAACGTGTTTGATATCCTCATATTCTATATGGTGGTCCGTTTGCAGCAGTGGCAGAAATCTTCTTTCCAATAAGATTAAGTTGATTTTTACCTTTTATGGCCATTTTTTCCTTTATAAAGCCATTATTTTTAACCCATGTGCGCATTTTTTTTGGTCAAATTCTTTCATTAAATCAAATTCTATTAGAATAATAAGACAATAGTGGTGTTGACAATCAGATGAAATCAGGATCAGCAGAGCTGGCCTTTGCGCAGCAGAAGCGGAGTGCATTAGTCACTGATCAGACCTGCGCTTAACCTGCCGTTACAAAGATTATGATGATATTATGGGGTGTGTCTCACCTCCCTGATCTCCTGATATTATGGGGTGTCTCACCTCCCTGATCTCCTGATATTATGGGGTGTGTCTCACCTCCCTGATCTCCTGATATTATGGGGTGTGTCTCACCTCCCTGATCTCGTGATATTATGGGGTGTGTCTCACCTCCCTGATCTCCTGATATTATGGGGTGTGTCTCACCTCCCTGATCTCCTGATATTATGGAGTGTGTCTCACCTCCCTGATCTCCTGATATTATGGGGTGTCTCACCTCCCTGATCTCCTGATATTATGGGGTGTCTCACCTCCCTGATCTCCTGATATTATGGGGTGTCTCACCTCCCTGATCTCCTGATATTATGGGGTGTGTCTCACCTCCCTGATCTCCTGATATTATGGGGTGTCTCACCTCCCTGATCTCCTGATATTATGGGGTGTCTCACCTCCCTGATCTCCTGATATTATGGGGTGTCTCACCTCCCTGATCTCCTGGTATTATGGGGTGTCTCACCTCCCTGATCTCCTGATATTATGGGGTGTGTCTCACCTCCCTGATCTCATGATATTATGGGGTGTGTCTCACCTCCCTGATCTCCTGATATTATGGGGTGTGTCTCACCTCCCTGATCTCCTGATATTATGGGGTGTCTCACCTCCCTGATCTAATGATATTATGGGGTGTCTCAACTCCCGGATCTCCAGATATTTTGGGGTGTGTCTCACCTCCCTGATCTCTTGATATTATGGGGTGTGCCTCACCTCCCTGATCTCATGATATTATGGGGTGTCTCACCTCCCTGATCTCGTGATATTATGGGGTGTGTCTCACCTCCCTGATCTCGTGATATTAGTGGGTGTGTCTCACCTCCCTGATCTCGTGATATTATGGGGTGTCTCACCTCCCTGATCTCCTTGATCTCGTGATATTACGGGGTGTCTCACCTCCCTGATCTCGTGATATTACGAGGTGTCTCACCTACCTGATCTCGTGATATTATGGGGTGTCTCACCTCCCTGATCTCCTTGATCTCGTGATATTATGGGGTGTGTCTCACCTCCCTGATCTCTTGATATAATGGGGTGTGTCTCACCTCCCTGATCTCTTGATATAATGGGGTGTGTCTCACCTCCCTGATCTCCTGATATTATGGGGTGTGTCTCACCTCCCTGATCTCCTGATATTATGGGGTGTGTCTCACCTCCCTGATCTCGTGATATTATGGGGTGTGTCTCAACTCCCTGATCTTGTGATATTATGGGGTGTCTCACCTCCCTGATCTCCTGATATTATGGGACGTGTCTCACCTCTCTGATCTCCTGATATTATGGGGTGTCTCACCTCCATGATCTCCTGATATTATGGGGTGTCTCACCTCCATGATCTCATGATATTATGGGGTGTCTCACCTCCCTGATCTCCTGATATTATGGGGTGTGTCTCACCTCCCTGATCTCGTGATAGTATGGGATGTGTCTCACCTCCCTGATCTCCTGATATTATGGGGTGTCTCACCTCCCTGATCTCCTGATATTATGGGGGGTGTCTCACCTCCCTGATCTCCTGATATTATGGGGTGTGTCTCACCTCCCTGATCTCCTGATATTATGGGGTGTCTCACCTCCCTGATCTCCTGATATTATGGGGGGTGTCTCACCTCCCTGATCTCCTTGATCTCGTGATATTATGGGTGTCTCACCTCCCTGATCTCGTGATATTATGGGGTGTCTCACCTCCCTGATCTCGTGATATTATGGGGTGTGTCTCACCTCCCTGATCTCCTGATATTATGGGGTGTGTCTCACCTCCCTGATCTCCTGATATTATGGGGGGTGTCTCACCTCCCTGATCTCCTTGATCTCGTGATATTATGGGTGTCTCACCTCCCTGATCTCGTGATATTATGGGGTGTCTCACCTCCCTGATCTCGTGATATTATGGGGTGTGTCTCACCTCCCTGATCTCGTGATATTATGGGGTGTGTCTTACCTCCCTGATCTCCTGATATTATGGGGTGTGTCTCACCTCCCTGATCTCCGTATATGATCTTGTGATATTATGGGGTGTCTCACCTCCCTGATCTCATGATATTATGGGGTGTGTCTTACCTCCCTGATCTCCTGATATTATGGGGCGTGTCTCACCTCCCTGATCTCCGTATATGATCTTGTGATATTATGGGGTGTCTCACCTCCCTGATCTCATGATATTATGGGGTGTGTCTCACCTCCCTGATCTCATGATATTATGGGGTGTGTCTCACCTCCCTGATCTCGTGATATTATGGGGTGTGTCTCACCTCCCTGATCTCCTGACATTATGGGGTGTGTCTCACCTCCCTGATCTCCTGACATTATGGGGTGTGTCTCACCTCCCTGATCTCCTGACATTATGGGGTGTGTCTCACCTCCCTGATCTCCTGACATTATGGGGTGTGTCTCACCTCCCTGATCTCCTGACATTATGGGGTGTGTCTCACCTCCCTGATCTCCTGACATTATGGGGTGTCTCACCTCCCTGATCTCCTGACATTATGGGGTGTGTCTCACCTCCCTGATCTCGTGACATTATGGGGTGTGTCTCACCTCCCTGATCTCCTGATATTATGGGGTGTGTCTCACCTCCCTGATCTCATGATATTATGGGGTGTGTCTCACCTCCCTGATCTCTTGACATTATGGGGTGTGTCTCACCTCCCTGATCTCCTGACATTATGGGGTGTCTCACCTCCCTGATCTCCTGACATTATGGGGTGTGTCTCACCTCCCTGATCTCGTGACATTATGGGGTGTGTCTCACCTCCCTGATCTCCTGATATTATGGGGTGTGTCTCACCTCCCTGATCTCATGATATTATGGGGTGTGTCTCACCTCCCTGATCTCATGATATGATCTTGTGATATTATGGGGTGTCTCACCCCCCTGATCTCATGATATTATGGGGTGTGTCTCACCTCCCTGATCTTGTGATATTATGGGGTGTCTCACCTCCCTGATCTCGTGATATTATGGGGTGTCTCACCTCCCTGATCTCGTGATATTATGGGGTGTGTCTCACCTCCCTGATCTCGTGATATTATGGGGTGCGTCTCACCTCCCTGATCTCCTTATATGATCTCGTGATATTATGGGGTGTGTCTCACCTCCCTGATCTCTTGATATGATATCGTGATATTATGAGGTGTCTCTCACCTCCCTGATCTCCTGATATGATCTTGTGATATGATGGGGTGTCTCACCTCCCTGATCTTGTGATATGATGGGGTGTCTCACCTCCCTGATCTCCTTGATCTCGTGATATTATGGGGTGTGTCTCACCTTCTTGATCTCGTGATATTATGCGGTGTGTCTCACCTCCCTGATCTCGTGATATTATGGGGTTTGTCTCACCTCCCTGATCTCCTGATATTATGGGGGTCTCTCTCACCTCCCTGATCTCCTGATATTATGGGGTGTGTCTCACCTCCCTGATCTCCTGATATTATGAGGTGTCTCACCTCCCTCTCCCTGATCTCCTGATATTATGGGGTGTGTCTCACCTCCTTGATCTCCTGATATTATGGGGTGTGTCTCACCTCCCTGATCTCCTGATATTATGGGGTGTGTCTCACCTCCCTGATCTCCTGATATTATGGGGTGTGTCTCTCCTCCCTGATCTCCTGATATTATGGGGTGTGTCTCACCTCCCTGATCTCATGATATTATGGGGTGTCTCTCACCTCCCTGATCGTTATATTATGGGGCGTCTCTCACCTCCCTGATCGTGATATTATGGGGTGTGTCTCACCTCCCTGATCTCGTGATATTATGGGGTGTCTCACCTCCCTGATCTCGTGATATTATGGGGTCTCTCACCTCCCTGATCTCGTGATATTATGGGGTGTCTGACCTCCCTGATCTCCTGATATTATGGGGTGTGTCTCACCTCCCTGATCTCCTGATATTATGGGGTTTGTCTCACCTCCCTGATCTCGTGATATTATGGGGTGTGTCTCACCTCCCTGATCTCGTGATATTATGGGGTGTGTCTCACCTCCCTGATCTCGGGATATTATGGGGTGTGTCTCACCTCCCTGATCTCGGGATATTATGGGGTGTGTCTCACCTCCCTGATCTCGGGATATTATGGGGTGTGTCTCACCTCCCTGATCTCGGGATATTATGGGGGGTGTCTCACCTCCCTGATCTCGTGATATTATGGGGGGTGTCTCACCTCCCTGATCTCGTGATATAATGGGGTGTGTCTCACCTCCCTGATCTCGTGATAAAATGGGGTGTGTCTCACCTCCCTGATCTCGGGATATTATGGGGTGTGTCTCACCTCCCTGATTTCCTGATATTATGGGGTGTGTCTCACCTCCCTGATATTATGGGGTGTGTCTCACCTCCCTGATCTCGTGATATTATGGGGTGTGTCTCACCTCCCTGATCTCGTGATATTATGGGGTGTGTCTCACCTCCCTGATCTCGTGATATTATGGGGTGTCTCACCTCCCCGATCTCGTGATATTATGGGGTGTGTCTCACCTCCCCGATCTCGTGATATTATGGGGTGTGTCTCACCTCCCCGATCTCGTGATATTATGGGGTGTGTCTCACCTCCCCGATCTCGTGATATTATGGGGTGTGTCTCACCTCCCTGATCTCGTGATATTATGGGGTGTCTCACCTCCCTGATCTCGTGATATTATGGGGTGTCTCACCTCCCTGATCTCGTGATATTATGGGGTGTGACTCACCTCCCTGATCTCGTGATATTATGGGGTGTGTCTCCCCTCCCTGATCTCGTGATATTATGGGGTGTGTCTCACCTCCCTGATCTCGTGATATTATGGGGTGTCTCACCTCCCTGATCTCGTGATATTATGGGGTGTCTCACCTCCCTGATCTCGTGATATTATGGGGTGTCTCACCTCCCTGATCTCGTGATATTATGGGGTGTCTCACCTCCCTGATCTCGTGATATTATGGGGTGTGTCTCACCTCCCTGATCTCGTGATATTATGGGGTGTGTCTCACCTCCCTGATCTCGTGATATTATGGGGTGTGTCTCACCTCCCTGATCTCGTGATATTATGGGGTGTGTCTCACCTCCCTGATCTCGTGATGTTATGGGGTGTCTCACCTCCCTGATCTCGTGATGTTATGGGGTGTGTCTCACCTCCCTGATCTCGTGATGTTATGGGGTGTCTCACCTCCCTGATCTCGTGATGTTATGGGGTGTCTCACCTCCCTGATCTCGTGATGTTATGGGGTGTCTCACCTCCCTGATCTCGTGATGTTATGGGGTGTCTCACCTCCATGATCTCGTGATATTATGGGGTGTGTCTCACCTCCCTGATCTCGTGATATTATGGGGTGTGTCTCACCTCCCTGATCTCGTGATATTATGGGTTGTGTCTCACCTCCCTGATCTACTGATATTATGGGGTGTGTCTCACCTCCCTGATCTCCTGATATTATGGGGTGTGTCTCACCTCCCTGATCTCCTGATATTATGGGATGTGTCTCACCTTCCTGATCTCCTGATATTATGGGGTGTGTCTCACCTCCCTGATCTCGTGATATTATGGGGTGTGTCTCACCTCCCTGATCTCCTGATATTATGGGGTGTGTCTCACCTCCCTGATCTCCTGATATTATGGGGTGTGTCTCACCTCCCTGATCTCCTGATATTATGGGGTGTGTCTCACCTCCCTGATCTCCTGACATTATGGGGTGTGTCTCACCTCCCTGATCCCCTGATATTATGGGGTGTGTCTCACCTCCCTGATCTCGTGATATCATGGGGTGTCTCACCACCCTGATCTCCTGATATTATGGTGTGTGTCTCACCTCCCTGATCTCCTGATATTATGGTGTGTGTCTCACCTCCCTGATCTCCTGATATTATGGGGTGTGTCTCACCTCCCTGTTCTCGTGATATTATGGGGTGTGTCTCACCTCCCTGATCTCGTGATATTATGGGGTGTCTCACCTCCCTGATCTCCTTGATCTCGTGATATGATAGGGTGTCTCACCTCTCTGATCTCGTTATATTATGGGGTGTCTCACCTCCCTGATCTCCTTGATCTTGCAGCCGCCCTTGCCGATGAGCGAGCCGCACTGGCTGGCCGGCACCACGATCCGCAGCGTCACCGGGGGCTTGGAGGTGGCCGTGCTGTTGGACATGGAGCTGCTTATGTCCTGGAACACACACACACATCAGCGGCACACACACACACACACACAACGCTGCAGTGTGAGCGAGCCATACCTCCTCCAGCTTCTCGATGATCATGGAGAAGGCCTTGAAGATGGCGGTGGTGGGGCCGGCGAGCGTGATGATGCGTTCGGGACAGTTCCCCTCAGAGATGTTGATCCGCGCACCGCTCTGCACGCACGCACGCACACACACACACACACACACACACATCAAGATCTAGGGCTAAAAAAATGGTAATAAAAATAGATCCAAGTGAACAACAGCCTTTAAAATGACTTGAAATACAAATGTATGATAAGCAATAATAATTGGTTCAAATAAAGTATCAAAGTAATCATATGCATTCAAGCACTTCAAGCATTTTAGGCACCTTCTACGAAGCCTGTTAATATTATATTTGATATTAGCCAGTGTTGGGCAAAGTTACTTTGAAAAGTAATTGCAATATTGCTTCAGTCTTTTAAAAAGTAACTAAATGTGTTACTTAAGAAAAATAATGATACAAGATTTTGCAAGAGCCCTTTACACCAAAAGTGAAACAATCCTCAGACTGAAGGACATGCAGATTCACGTGTGTCCAGTAGAGGGCGCCACATAATCATATGGGTCTTATTGAACAACACCATGGAACATAAATGATATAAAATTATGGCCATTGCATATTATAACGAACGCCTGCAGGTGTTTGTTAGTAGCTGCACTACGCATTATCAAATCCTGGTGTAATATCGGCCAAACAAATATCCACTTAATCATTAATATTTGGTCACTTCTGTACGACAGAAATGCATCAGCCACTGTAATGTCAAGAACATGTGCATCAAAACATGCAAACTCAGTGCGAAACTTTTATTTTGAAATCGACATGAACAACAATTTGCATATTTAGTAATATATTTATGTATCTTCTGTGTTGGTGTAGATTTACAAATGAGTTACGTTACACATCTTGTTCCCAGATAAACATTATAAGCAACCTAAACACACAGCATATGCAGAGAGGGAGTGTGTGAGAGCAGCATTTACTGTGAATGAGCTGAGGGACTTTTATCAGTAATCAGCACGCATGTAAATAATTAAAACTTTGCGAAAAAAAAAAAAAGTGCATATATTAATGGAGGAATCGTCCTATCAAGCACAACATTAAACAGCAGCAGATCTCACCTCCTCTCGCATCTTCTTCACCGATTCACCTTTCTGCAACACACACACACAATAACAAACAGGGTATTCCAGTATTAGCTCTGGTTGGCCACTAGGTGGAAGCTTGAATCAACGAAAGCATGAAAACATTAGTCATGATAGTAAACACGAGTGTGTGGGATCCTGTGGTGTGTGTGAATGACCATGATCATATTCCTCATATCCCCCAGCCTGAGACACAGGGTGTGTGCGCTCCCACACGCACGAGTCATTGCTCTCCACACGCACACGCATGATCATATTCCTCATATCCCCCAGCCTGAGACGCAGGGTGTGCGCTCCCACACGCACGAGTCATTGCTCTCCACACGCACACGCATGATCATATTCCTCATATCCCCCAGCCTGAGACGCAGGGTGTGTGCGCTCCCACACGCACGAGTCATTGCTCTCCACACGCACGATCATATTCCTCATATCCCCCAGCCTGAGACGCAGGGTGTGCGCTCCCACACGCACGAGTCATTGCTCTCCACACGCACACGCATGATCATATTCCTCATATCCCCCAGCCTGAGACACAGGGTGTGTGAGCTCCCACACGCACGAGTCATTGCTCTCCACACGCACACGCATGATCATATTCCTCATATCCCCCAGCCTGAGACGCAGGGTGTGTGCGCTCCCACACGCACGAGTCATTGCTCTCCACACGCACGATCATATTCCTCATATCCCCCAGCCTGAGACACAGGGTGTGTGAGCTCCCACACGCACGAGTCATTGCTCTCCACACGCACACGCATGATCATATTCCTCATATCCCCCAGCCTGAGACGCAGGGTGTGCGCTCCCACACGCACGAGTCATTGCTCTCCACACGCACACGCATGATCATATTCCTCATATCCCCCAGCCTGAGACACAGGGTGTGTGAGCTCCCACACGCACGAGTCATTGCTCTCCACACGCACACGCATGATCATATTCCTCATATCCCCCAGCCTGAGACGCAGTGTGTGCGCTCCCACACGCACGAGTCATTGCTCTCCACAGGCACGATCATATTCCTCATATCCCCCAGCCTGAGACGCAGGGTGTGTGCGCTCCCACACGCACAAGTCATTGCTCTCCACACGCATCAAGAGCCGAGAGACGGCCAGGACTGGGAGTGAAAACTCTGGATGCATTTGGCCGAAAACTGATTATTTTATTGTTTTTTAATTATTAATCTAATTTTAAATTTGTTTTTTGTATAATTGTATTATCATTAGGCTTTTTAATGAAATAATCAATTTCACTGAATCTAAATAAAAAGACAATAAAATAACCATACTATTATTTAAATTAATACGAAAATTGGACAGAAAATAGGCCCACATTAAAAATAAACATTATTCAGTACTATTCAGCAGAATAAGATTTAACAGATTTTTCTTTTTTACCAATTATCAAAATAACGTATAGTTCTAGAAGTATTATCAGAGCAGGCGAGCGGGGAGTGGATCGGGGTATAATGCTCATTAATAATAGATATTCATTCTGAAGTTTGCATTTTCAAAGATTTCCATATGATGCCTTTTAATGTTTTTCTTTAGTGTGTAATGATCTCTTTGTGCATGAACACAAACTAACATTACATTTCCAACACACACTTGGTGTACAGCCAATCACAGCACACTGGGTCAGGTGGCCAATCACAATAGTGTTCTTTTTTTAACATTAAAACACCAACCTATCCTTTTAAACTAGCATCATATGTATGGTGGCCCACTAGTGCACAACACACACATATATATTTACATTGGTTACTTATGGACATGCATGGACCTGCTCTTTAATAAAAGTGGCGACTCTGGGTATTTACGCAGCGCTGTTAGAGTTGAATGACCCGAGGGATTTAAATTAAATCCACATTTTGAAATTCAATATATTTGTATGAACCCTTGATGTTTCTATGGGGCAATATTATCTTTCTCTTGCGCATTCCCAGTCCTGTTTCTAGAGAGCTAAACATGTAGCTTTACACTAGTGCTAATGGACTAACCCTCATTATCAACAGTTTTTACTGTACCAATATATTTTTATGAACCCTAATAGAGCCGTGTGTTGCACAATCAGCCCATCTCACAGAGCCGTTCGTAAGCACGCGTGTCTTAGTAACATGCAGGATTACACTAGTGCCAGGGGACTGACCAAACAATTTAACAGTTTTATAACAGTTTTTCATGGACATTTGCACATATTATGGTTTGATTAACTTCCCAGCGCTGTTTCTCACAGCCACGTAAATGAAGCTTAAACACTAAAGTTTAACGGTCTAACAATAGCACTTATTTTAGACCGCTTTTACTGTACCAGACTGTTTACACTCACAGCTTTATAAATGCATTGGCTAATGGTTCAATAAATTGGTACTACAGTACACTATCCAGAATTTGGATTTCGATTGATCATTGATGGTGTAAAGTCCTGCGCTTCAACGAGACCGGGAACTTCCGTTGTTGTGCTCTAGGCCACCATACATGACCACTTTAAGTGTGTGTTATATGACTGCTGAAAACAGTGGCAATAGCGTTTCTCAGTGGTGATTGTGATTGTGATTGCTCTGGCTTGACATATTACATTAAAAGTGATTATGAAGTTAATAAATGGCCAGTAGCGGGACGAGACTCTACAGGAAGTGATCTCGACGGCCTTAATCTGGTTTATTCCACATGGTTTTCACTTCTGCGAAGCATCAACATTTAGACAATCGATTATTGAAACGTGTAAATTAGTTTGAATCGGCAAAAGACAGAATCACTAATATAATGTCACTATATATTTCCCCATCCCTAATATAAACCATCAAACACAGAGTTTCGATTCAGACACGACAAACACAGACGCCTGAGAACACGAGATCTGGGCGGCTCTCCAGATACACACGTGTCAGTGTGTACTCAGGGCTGTAGTGTGTGTGTGTGTGTGTAGTGAACACACCTTCCCGATGATGCTGCCCACTTCTTTGCCATGCATGAGCAGTCTGATGGTGAGCGTGACGTTGAGTCCTCCTTCAATCACACCAGAGTCCATGATGATCAGTGAGGCGAGCTCGGGGTCTTTGGTCACGGATGAGAAACCTGTCGGAAAACACACACACACACACACACACACAATCGTAAACACTCACTTCATCTCATCAGCTCAATGTCAGTGTATGGCATATTCACACTGCAGATGATCTGCACTGAGATTCACAGAATACCACAGTACATGCTAGAGTTCAACGAATCAGCGTAAAAACATACCATTAAAGAATAAACACACCATTATATAGCGCTATTCTGCAGGTTTGTTTTCATATGCAGCTTATTCCGAGAAACATGAATTATTATTTAGGTTAAAAACTCAAACGAGCCATATGGCTATTGGTGAAAACATGAAGATATTCCGAGTTATCATGTAAATAATGATGTAAATCCGCGGATTACTGATATCAACACGCCATGTATCGCGTGTGGTAATGAATCGGTGCTGAAGCTGCGTTAGCTTTAGCTCGAGTGTGTTTACTAGCTGCGTACCAGCGCGAAACACCACCACACGAACACTCACACGAAATACACCCGTTTCAGCTGCATCTAGAGCGTTCACTAGAAGACTTTTACTACACACTGCTGTGCTCAGTGCGGGAATATCTCCGGACACCGCGTGAGAAGTGCGCAGGCTGGCTAGCACGAGCGCTAATGCTAGCGCGCGGCCTGCAGGCCCGTGGCGCGCACGGAGCGCGGTAAAGCCTCACCTAACGCGCGCGCTGCGGGATGGGGAGAGGGTCCGAGGGTCCGGAGGGTGAGAGGGGAAGGTTCGGGAGGTTCGGGGGGAGTTTTGAGAGGATTCGGGGAAGAGGGAAGACACGGCTGCGTGATCGAGCTCCACTCTTACAAAGACAACAAGATGTGTCCCGATCAACCTCTCACCCACGACCTTTCTGACGTCATCGCGCTCGGCCACGCCCCTCCCGCATGCGCACTGAGCACCTCGCGCAGAATACACTGCGTCAACACACACAAACATGCCGTTTTTTAGTGAAATATCGTATAGTTCTTTTTTGTTTTCCAAGTAGACTTATAGGTGAGGTCATACGTTTACATACACCTTGCATAATCACTGTGGTTTCTGATACCACGACAAATTGTTTTTCCCTCAGATTTAATGGTTGCACTTCTTAAAGGGACAGTTCACCCACAAATGAAAATGTTGTCAACATTTACTCACCCTCAAGTTGTGTACCAAACCTGTATGAGTGTCTTTCTGCGGTTAAACACAAAAGGTGTTATTTTGAAGAATGTTGGTAACTAGACAGTTGATGGCGCACATTTACTTCCATAGTATTTTTTTTTCCTCCTGTGGAAGTCAATGGCTACTATCATCAACCGTTTATCGAGGAAAAAGCAATATGATCATCTTGAGGGAAGGGCACTCTTATTAAAATGTAAAAACACTTTCTTTTAGTGTTGATTACAGATGCCAGGTGAACTTTTTTGCTGTTGTTTGTCCATATTGTTGGCAAAAAACAATATAATAAGTCACACATGGCCTGTGTTTTTTATTTTTATATTATTAATGCCAGATATCAAAAATATAAGTATATAGCACACATGGCCTATCAGGAAACCTGGCAATGCGATCACAACCCAAGCCACTCTTGGATCGAGTTAAAGAGGAGCTTATTTGAGGTACGAGGATAACAAGTGTTATCTATATTTATTAAAATATATGGCTATATATATATATATATATATATATATATATATATATATATATATATATATATATATATATATCAAATATGTCAATATCCTCAGTCTGAATATTTTTTTTAATTATTTTTACAGACACTGCACTGTACGTTTCCAAGGGCTTCATTTCAGGAGAAGCTTATTGACGAACACAAAATGCTATTTAAGTTTTATTTTCACTGAATATATCCAACGTTAGATATTTAGGCAACACTTTACAGTAAGGTTTTTAAGGTAACATCAGACACCTACGTTAGTTAACATAAAATAAGAATGAACAATTCTTCTACAGCATTTATTAATGTTAGTTAATATTAATTTCAACATTTACTAATACTTTATTAAAATCAAAGGTTGTATTAACTAACATTAGTTAATGCACTGTGAGCTAACATCAACAAACATTGAACAGCCGTATATATATTACCTAACATTAACAAAGATTAATAAATACAGTAACACATGTATTGCTCAGTGTTAGTTAATGTTTGTTAATACATTAAATAATGTTAACTAATGAACCTTATTGTAAAGTGTTACCGATATTTATAATCTGAATATAAGTTTTAATTTCTTTGAAGTGTTTGTTATGGATCTCACATTATTCATTAAATGTGTTGATTTACATTTGTAACAACTTAAGTGCAGATAATTTTTTATTCGATTTGATTTATGATTTACTTTGAGTATGTTATATTGCTCTTAGAAGAGGCACATGATGGAGCAGGACACACACACATGCACGCACACACCCAACACACACACACACACACACACTGCAACATGTGACTGAAAGTAAGCACAGACAAATACACATCACACTGTATTGGCTGCGTTAGTTCAGCTTACACTTTATTGTAACATTTTCTCTCTATATCTTGCTCTTTTTCTGAGCCTTTTTGTAAAACATTTTTTAATAAATTATCAAATATACATAATTTTAGATTTGGGTCTGTCTTATATGGTTATCTATTTTGGGATAGTGTCACGGAACGCTTGTTGACGCCTCCTCCTGGTTTCACTAGATCCCTCTCTCCTGCATACTAGGACTTAATTTCCCCAATCATCTCATCACGCCTTCATCAGTCTCACCTGTGCACCCTCAGCTACCCTTTATCTGGACTGCTCTGTTCATTGTTACTTTGTGAAGTCTTGTTTTACCCACACTCTGTCTCTAGCTCGTTTTTCGGATTGCTCAGTTGTTTTTGACTTGGACTTTGTACTAGTTTCTGAACCTTTGCTGCCTGCCCCCGACCTTTGCCTGTTTCACACACGTTTCTGGATTTGCCCTCATCTGTATTCTGAGTTTTATGTCAGCTCTTCTTTGTTGGCTTACCTGTGTTAATAAATTACTGCGAATGGATCCGACCGCCTCAGCCTCTTCGTCACAGATAGCAACTAGACGACTATTCTTTGGGAGTAAAGCTGGTGCACACTGTGCGATTTATAATAGTCCTTTTGTTGCTTGTCAGACTGTAATATCTCAGTTATTATTAATGTCAGACTGTAATATCTCAGTTATTAATGTCACACTGTAATATCTCAGTTATTATTAATGTCAGACTGTAATATCTCAGTTATTAATGTCACACTGTAATATCTCAGTTATTATTAATGTCAGACTGTAATATCTCAGTTATTAATGTCACACTGTAATATCTCAGTTATTAATGTCACACTGTAATATCTCAGTTATTATTAATGTCACACTGTAATATCTCAGTTATTAATGTCACACTGTAATATCTCAGTTATTATTAATGTCACACTGTAAGATCTCAGTTATTAATGTCACACTGTAAGATCTCAGTTATTAATGTCACACTGTAATATCTCATTTATTATTAATGTCACACTGTAAGATCTCAGTTATTAATGTCACACTGTAATATCTCATTTATTATTAATGTCACACTGTAAGATCTCAGTTATTAATGTCACACTGTAATATCTCAGTTATTAATGTCACACTGTAATATCTCAGTTATTATTAATGTCAGACTGTAATATCTCAGTTATTATTAATGTCACACTGTAATATCTCAGTTATTAATGTCACACTGTAATATCTCAGTTATTATTAATGTCACACTGTAATATCTCAGTTATTAATGTCACACTGTAATATCTCATTTATTATTAATGTCACACTGTAAGATCTCAGTTATTAATGTCACACTGTAATATCTCAGTTATTAATGTCACACTGTAATATCTCAGTTATTAATGTCAGACTGTCCGGTGGTGAAGACGCGGTAAAAACGGACACATGCATCAGTTTTACATCATCAATCAATGCCACGTTCGGTGATGTGAACTGCGATACACGCGGGATTGAAACGGTGGCTACAAAGAAAATGGTAGAAAAATTTTGGTCGTGGCTTGTCTTGAAACACAAGACAATCTGACGGTGGTCGTAGGAGAATCACTGCAGGACTGTGAGTTAAATCTTCGGACACTGACTGAAATTCCTCCGAGGTAAAATGCGATGAATCGGCTGCCGGTGAACATGACAAACTAACAATCAAAGACTTCAGATTTAAGCCGGGTTCACACTGAGATTCTGGCCGCGATTAGGCCGTCTGAGACAAATTTTGCAATCCTAAAAGATTACTCTAATCCTAGGCTAAAATCTGAAGTCTTTGATCGTTAGTTTGACGTGTTTTCTTGCGTGCGTCCGTAACGCGTCCTGTCGGTCTGTGCTCACCCACAGAACAGCTTCATGCTTCACTCGAACCACTGCCAGTGCGCTAGAACTGCTCTCTGTCGGCGCTTGCGAACCAGTCGGCTGGTGTGTGTAAACGGGCAGATTAAGGGCCGCTAATATTATAATAAGATCCTCTTCATACGACAGAAGGAGAGCGAAATCTGATCGGCTTATTTTTAGACATGCTTGCAGAGAAAGGCTCACCAGAACAAAGTTACTGGGTTTCACTTTTCACGTTTTCTGGTTTGGTAGAAGCACCGATTATAGCACTTACAAACGGGAAAAGCCCGATTTTCATGATATTACTTTCATGGCACTAACACCTGGGGCCTCGACTGCTGTGTGCGAGAGCTCTTTCTCAGCGCTGAAGAGTGTGTTTTCTGAGCATGTTGCATAGACGAAAAGCACATCTGATCCAGGTGGCGTTTGAAAATGACCTAAGTAGAAAGTTCAGAGACGAATGGAAAGGTTTCACTCATAGAAGAGAAGATCGCAGTTCTACTGAGGCTAAAGGTACAATTAAATATTTTGCTCGTGATTTAAAAGGTTTGATAATTAGTCGCAGTTGTCAGTGTTATTTTGTCATTGATTTTGGGGGTGTTGTCGTGGTAACGTGATTGTGTAGGCCTTGTGTATATGGTGATCTAAATACCTATTTATAGGCCTACCTATCATTTTTCTATTATATAAGTTTAGGCTTTTTCTTTATGTAGGGAAGATGTAATGTGTTTCTCCCAGCCTTAAGCCTGTTTTATGCTTCTGCGTCAAATCGACGGCGTACCCCCGCAGACCCTCTGTGTCGACGCGAACCCCTCTCCGACCCCTCCGCTGTAACTCGACGTGCACCTCCTAAAAAAATTTTAACTACGAGTCGAGGCGACGCAGACCGCAAGGGCTGTGATTGGTCAGATTATACATTATTTCCGGAGTGTAGCTTTTCCAGTTTCCCCCTCCCGCTATACCGCCATTTTTAAAGTGACCACTGCATTGTTTGTTTCAACGATGGATCAAGTTGAGGAACGTTTGATCGAGGAAGTTCAAAAGTACGACTGCACACAAGCTGCAACAACATTCTCTCTCTTTCGCTCGCCATTGTCGGAAATGAAAAAGCGGAACCGGCGCACGGAACCAAAACAAACTAGCAGAGAGATTCGCGAACCACACCCCCTCTAGCTTTCTGGCGGTGAAATGCACCGCTATGCAACGCAACCTGATGCAGAACCATAAAACGGCCACGACGCCGTAGGAGTGATGGTGTAGCTACGCCGTGGAGTTGACGCAGAAGCATAATGAGGCCTTTAGGGGGAGCTGTGTTCGATGAGTGTTTCATTGTGTGAGTGAGCCCTTCTTTACATGAGTGGAGCTGTTGTTTAAGGCCCGTTTACACGAAGGGAAAACGTAGATATTTCCCTGCGGTTTGGCCTCTCATTTACACGAAAACCCAGTTTTTATCACAGAAAACTACTATTTCTAAAAACTCCAGCCAAAGTGGAGATTTCTGAAAACGCCGGTTATGTGTTGCCGTGTCAACTGGGAGAAACGGGGTTTTAGGCTCTCTCTTGTCGATTCTGAGGATTCTGATTGGCTTGCATGACTTTATCCTTCTCCCTGCACTGCCGCCCATAGGTTTGGCATAGTTATGATGCCGCTTGCGGCATATTTATGCGGGTTGTGTGCACGATGTTATTATTGAAAACAGGGGGGGTATTCGTTTCTCTAAATACCCGGCTATGTGTAAACGTAGCCTGGGTCAGTTCTTCTATTTCCTTGTGGAAAGGGTTATCGCTGTTCTCTGAGACATCTATTTAATTTCTTTCATTATTTTGGCCATCCATGTTAGTTGAAGAAATAAACTGTTGTTAAAGATGTAAAGATGTTAAAGCACCTGTAGAAAGAACCTGTCACGGTTTTGTTTTTGGGTTTGTTTACGTCATGTTTCCTTGTCTGTCATGTGATCCTGCCATGTGTTCCCTTGTCTGATGTGTCATGTTTTCATTGGTTCATTGTTTCATTGTTCACAGGTGTCCCTTGTCTAGTCATTAGTCTTGTGTGTATTTAAGCCCTCATGTTTGCCATGTGTCTTTGTCTAGTATTGTTTCACCGTAATCTCTTGTCAGTAAGCGTCATGCTTCATGCTTTGATAAATAAACTGCACTTGGGTTCTTTATACAACTTGCCTTCAGTGGATCTTTACAGAACCATCCCATATGAATCTGAAATTTGGACTAATCTGTCACTGTCAGCTTTCGGAAATGACAACAAACATAACAATCATTGGTTGTGGGTTATTTGGCATGATAGGAGACCAAGTGCTGCTATAGAGGGAACTGAAAAGATCCTGGTTTTAATGGTCAGATAGTCAAAGCAAGCTTCCCCTACATGACAAAAGACAGGCCTGGAACAGTTACAGTGCAAACATCACAATACCAACACACACGGACAGTCACAGATTGTGAAGATGACTGTCACAGATTTGAGGCAGGATCTAAACAGTTTATCAAAACGTTCCCCATTCACATGGATCCGCGAAAACGACTAAAAACGCTGTATTCTGCTGCCAGGCCAGTAGATGGCGATTAAATACTATAGACTGAACACGTAATACACATGAGCGTGACGTCATCGTCTCCAGAGATTCACCTTTTTGTTGTTTACACAAAGAACGTTTTCAAAAACCTGCACTTTGAAACCCGTTTTCAAAAGTTGTTGTGGAAACGAATGGCCAAAACGCATAAAGAAATGGTGTTGTGTAAACAGCCCCTAAAACTAAGGGCTATAAATACACAGAAACCAAACAGCTAAACAAGGAGCAGGTGGACCATAACAATGAGTCGCTATGAAAACAAATGAAAACATATTGTGAAATAGGTCAAATAAATGATTCATTTGTGAGAAATAGCCGGGGCACTGAGCTCTGTGGCGGCTCCATACATACAGAAGTGGCTGAGTAGGTTTAGCTTCCAGTAAGAAGCTTCTCCCTTCTGTGTCCCTTGCACTTTAAAGTCTCTAAATTCATCTATTGCTTGTCTGGTAGATTCTCCAAGGAGCTTGTCCAGCTTGACATCTCAAGGGGCTTCAATAACAGACGTAATTTAAAGTCATAAATTACTGCTTGAAAAGATTGAGGCCTATTTATCTCCTCTCTCTCACCATCTCTCACCACACCTTTAAACTGGCCCGCTGAAATACTGTGTTCAGCCTTCAGTGGATTTGACTCCCTGGACCTTCAGGGCTACATTTGCATCATCTAGGGTGACCAGACGGGACAGTCCTGAAATCTAAGCTGTTGTCCCGAATCCGGCCCCAAAAATTATACTAAAGGAAAATCTTGAGTAGTTATTGTCTGATAAAACATTAAAAACTGTCCTGAGTCATCTTGTCGCCAGCCCCCGCCGGCTGCTCAGTGGCTGCAGCATCTTCTTTGTTTCTTTTTTTTAAGTTCTACAAAGATGCCGTAGGCGCGAATTTAGATATGCATTGATAAGCTAATTTTCATTCATTCGTTTTGTTGACATGGCTGGTGTACCGGAACCCCAACACGCCGCTTTTTTGTGTTAGACTAAAGACTAATGACAGACTGTTGATCTTCGAATCAACAGATCTACCCGGTCCCGAATTTCAGCCAATCTCTTCTGGTCACCCTAGCATCATCCTACTTGCAAGAACAAACACCACTTCTGTAGAAGACCGTGTAAAGGCTCTTCAAAGAATCATCAAGAGACACAAAGACTGTCCAGATTAACACTGGAGATGATGAGGATGTGTGTTCAGAAGTGTGTTTGATGAGGCAAATACAGCAGGCGATGAAGAGGGAGGGAAAGTCTCCAGGAGAAAACCTGTACTACTGTAAACACACACATGGCCATGTTTCACATTGGGTGATATAGAAAGACATGCAGCTGACAAAGACATTACATCCGTGGAACATGGAGGACATAAATACAACAAGACATGGGAAACTAATAAGATGGTTTGCCGTTGTTAAACAACACATCATAATAAAAGCACGCAGACCAGGAAACTTTGTCCGTGAAGTACTTTTCTGCAAGGAAGGTTTTCACATAAACTAAAAGACATTCAATTCCAGGCCAAAAAAAGAGGAACAGACTGGCTCTGAGCTCATACAGATCAAGTTTACTCTGATACCAGTTCCTAAAAAGAAGCATGACTGCAGTGGATCAAGCCAGTGAAAAAGACTCAAGTCTGAATGCACAAAAGGACGTATGTTAAATTGAACGATATAATTAATACATTAGTTTGAAATACTGCACTGCAGTATTTTTAACTATTTACTTCAAAATCCCAGCTGTGAGAAAAGAAGATATGGTTGCTGTCCAAAAAACTACAGACAACATGACCTGGACATCTCTCAGACACAATGACTTCATTACATTAAAGCCTCACAATCTTTTGAACCAATCTTTTAAATGTTTTCCAGAAAACATAGTACAATATTCATGCCACTGTGAATAAAATCACAAGCACATAGAGTGTATATATACTAGACCTTGCATGAGAAAACGTCTCGGTTACGTATGCAACCCTAGTTCCCTGATAGGGAATGAGACGCTGCGTCAAACGCTGTGGGAACGCCCCTGCGTTATGCGTCATGAAGCACGTATGGAATCAGCCCAATAGAGAGATGAAACGTCATAGGCGGGTGATGTCATCGACCAGGAACTATAAAAGCACCCCAAAACACAAGCGCATTAGCTTCTGATAGGCCTGAAGGAGCGCTAACGGGATTGCCGGGAGTATGGCGGAACGACGCAGCGTCTCGTTCCCTATCAGGGAACTAGGGTTACATACGTAACTCAGACGTTCCCTTTCAAGGGAACTTCGAGCTGCGTCAAACGCTGTGGGAACGCGAATACCCACGTCGCCGTAAGACCAAATGACCGTCATGTGAGACTAGCGCACAGAGGACGAGAGCACCTGTGCCCCAGGGGTAGAGCTTAGGTCTAGGTCATAGAACCTAATAAAAGTATGCGGTGAAGACCATCCAGCCGCATCACAAACATCACTCAGGGAAACTCCTGACAATAAAGCTTTAGAAGCAGCCATATTCCTGGTAGAGTGGGCTCGAACAGCCAAAGGTGAAGGCTGGCCAGCCGACTCATAAGCAAGTGAGATAGCCTCAACCACCCACTTGCTCATTCTCTGTTTAGACGCAGGACACCCTTTCCTGGGTGGCCCGAAACATACAAATAGTTCTTCCGATTTTCTCCACAGGGCAGCTCTGTGGACATAGGCGTCTAACGCCCTAACAGGGCAGAGTAAATTAAGTTTCTCCTGGTCCGATGACATAAATGGAGGAGGACAGAAAGCCTGCAGAACCGTAGGTCTAACAACATTAGTAGGGACCTTGGGAACGTACCCTGGTCTAGGATGCAGAAAAGCCTTAACCATGCCAGGGCGAAAATTCCAGGCACGAGGGTGAAACCGACAGAGCCTGTAAATCTCTGATTCTTTTTAAAGAGGAGATAGCAAGTAGGAAGATAGTTTTAAAAGTGAGAAACTTCTCAGGAACTTCTTCGATGGGCTCAAAAGGAGCTAGGGAAAGACCTTCCAATACAACGGCTAGATCCCAGGTCGGCACCCTCGTACGAACTGCTGGCCTCAGCCTCAAAGTACCACGGAGGAAACGAGTTATAAGTGGGTGTCTCCCAAGAGAAACTCCACTAAAAGGGACGTGGTAAGCAGCTAGTGCCGCCACATACACCTTCAGTGTGGAGGGGGATAACCCTGTGGAGAAGCGCTCCTGCAGGAAATCCAGCACTGCACCCACTGGGCAGTTAACTGGATCCTGCAGGTGTTCTCCACACCAAGAAGTGAAAAGTTTCCACTTCAAGGCATAAAGCTTCCTCGTGGATGGAGCTCTGGAGTGAAGAATGGTCTCAAAAACCTCAGTTGAGAGACCAGAATCTATGAGCTGGGCCCCCTCAGAGGCCAAGCCCACAACTTCCACAGCTCTGGGCGGGGGTGAAATATCGTGCCGCCCGCCTGAGAGAGTAGATTCCTCCTGACCGGGAGCTCCAAAGGAGAGCCGTCCAGGAGAGAAATCAGGTCCTTGAACCATACTCGGGCCGGCCAGAACGGGGCTACTGATAGTAGGCTGACCCCGTCCCGGCGAACCCTCTCCAGAACTCCTGGTAGCAGAGCAATCGGGGGAAAGGGGTACAGGCGTGACCTCGGCCACGGCTGTACCATAGCGTCCAACCCCAGAGGGGCTGGAAGACTGATGGAGAACCACAGATGACAATGCGTGGTCTCCTTGGAAGCGAATAGGTCCACCTCGGCGCGACCGAAACTCAACCAAAGGAGCTCCACCACCTCGGGGTGGAGTCTCCATTCCCCCGGCCTCGGCCCCTGCCTCGACAGGGAGTCCGCTACTACATTTAAATTCCCGGGAAGATACATTGCTCTCAGTGATAGTAGCTTCCCCTGGGACCACAGGAGGATCTGACGGGCCAACTTGTAAAGCCGGCGAGACCGCAGGCCCCCCTGATGATTGATATAAGAGACCACCGACGTGTTGTCTGACTGAACTAACACATGATGACCTCTCAGGTCTGCTAGGAAGTGTTTTAGAGCCTGAAACACCGCCAACATCTCCAGGCAGTTTATGTGCCAAGAAAGATGATGGTCCTGCCACAGACCTTGGGCTGGACGACCACTCATGACCGCCCCCCACCCTGTGAGGGAAGCATCATTCGTTAGCGTTACGCGACGACAAAGAGCCCCCAGCACCGGACCTTTGGACAGGAACCAAGTTTCTTTACACATGACCAGAGCACGAAGGCAGCGCCACGTGACTTTGATCAAGCGGAGCGGATTTCCCCTCGGGGAGAATCCCTTGGTCCTGAGCCACCACTGCAACGGTCTCATGTACAACAGGCCGCAAGGTAAAACGTTGGACGCTGCTGCCATCAGACCCAACAGTCTCTGAAACTGCTTCACAGTGAGTAGCTGGCCTAGCCTTACTTGTTTCACGGCTGAGAGAATCGAAGCGATGCGGGTCGGATAGAGTCGCGCCCGCATCGAGACCGAATCCCAAACGACACCCAGAAAAGTGGTCTTCTGGGAAGGAGATAATACACTTTTCTTTGCGTTCAGCCTCAACCCCAACTTTCTGATATGAGCAAGGACGACATCTCGATGCCGAACCGCCATCTGCTCCGTCTGAGCTAAAATCAACCAATCGTCGATATAGTTGAGAATACGAATGCCCTGAAGCCTCAGAGGCACCAGTGCTGCATCCATGCATTTCGTGAAAGTGCGGGGAGATAAGGCTAGGCCAAATCGAAGAACCCTGTATTGGTACGCCTCGCCCTCGAAGGCGAACCTCAGGAACTTCCTGTGTTGTGGAAGGATGGAAATGTGGAAGTACGCGTCCTTTAGATCTATCGTGACAAACCAGTCCTCGGATCTGATTTGAGACACGATCTGCTTGATAGTGAGCATCTTGAATTTTAGCTTCCCTACCGAGCGATTCAATAGGCGCAGGTCTAAAATTGGACGCAACCCCCCATCCTTCTTCGGAACGATGAAATATCGTCTGTAATAACCTGACTCCAAACTGGGAGGAGGAACCCGTTCTATAGCCTCCTTTTGAAGGAGCGTTTTCACCTCTTGTTCCAATACCAGAGCCTGCTCGGGGCCCACCACTGTGTGCAGAACCCCTCTGAATTTCGGTGGACGACACCTGAACTGGATAGCATAACCCTTTTCTACTGTCTGCAGGACCCAATGAGATATTCTTGGAAGGCTTTTCCACTCTGCCAGAAAATCTACTAAGGGTACCAGCCTCTCGAGACTGGCCTCTGGTGTAACTTGAGCAGCAAACACAGCGCCCTGTAATGGCGCACCGGCAGGGAACAACTGGTTTGACTGCTCTGAAACCCTCCTCAGAGGGAGCGAGCGTCCCTCGGGAAAGCGCTCGCTGGGACCGTCTACGCCCCGGCATAAAGGCGGGGTTGGCAGAACGGCCCCCTGAGGGCACCAAGGAAGAATGGGCACCGTAAAAAGAGGTGAACTCCTTTCCGCCTCAGGGGGAGACCACCCTCAACATCCTGAACGCCTTGGCGTCAGGACTTCTTCTTAGCCGAAGCCTTCTTAGACAATAACACTGTCCTCAGATCAGGCCTATTGCTAGAAGGCTTCGGCTGAGAGTGCCGCACCTGAGCCCACTGTCCAGCAGGGGGAGCACGAGACGCGACACTCTGCTTCTGCTGCGCTCTATGAGATGAACTTGTAAACGGCCGGGGCTGCTCCCGCCCAGCAGCCCCAGAGACGTGAACTTTTAACGGGAGAATTTTTTGAAAGCTGCAGCTTGTTTTTTCTCTTCCTGGAATTTGTCCATAACAGAATTAACAGCTTCGCCAAATAACCCCGAAGGAGAGAGAGGAGCATCTAAAAGAAACATTTTTTCT
The DNA here is from genome assembly GCA_030578275.1 of Meda fulgida. Lineage (NCBI taxonomy): Eukaryota > Metazoa > Chordata > Actinopteri > Cypriniformes > Leuciscidae > Meda > Meda fulgida. Next base: position 33,686,519 of record CM060624.1, read on the forward strand.
TTCTCTTTCATGTTAGTTTGATATAACCAAAGATGTCTTTCTGCGGCCACCAGAGCTGCCATAGATCGACCCATTAGCTTGGCCGATTCTCTGGTGGCGCGCAGGGATAAATCAGCAGCCTGACGCAGTTCTCGAATTACGTCAGCACTGACTTCCTCACTCTCACTCACGTCCTTAAGCAGGTCAGCCTGGTATGCCTGCAAGATTGACATTGTATGCAGGCATGACGCAGCCTGACCTGCAGCCGAATACGCTTTACCCACCAAAGCAGATGTATTTCTGAGGGGCTTGGTGGGTAATACCGGTGTTTTAAAAGATGACGCCGCCTCGGGAGAGAGATGGCTCGCGAGCGTCTCTTCCACGCGAGGGAAAGCGCCATAACCATAAAATTTAGCCCCCATTATATTAGAATATGTAGATGTCTGGGGACTAAATATTCTATATGAAACCGGTTTCTTCCACGATCTCGACACCTCAGTGTGGACATCGTTAAAGAATGGCAGACACCGGCGTGGAGGCTGCACACGTGACGGCAAAAAATCTTTTATCTAATTTAGATCTAGAAACAGACTCCTGTCTAGTCACTGGCCACTCAATACTGAGTTTATCAACAGCCCTAGTCAATACCTCCATTAATTCATCACTTTCGGTAGTGTGGGGTGGCGAATCCTCCACCTCTCCCTCAACACTGACAACATCCAGCTCCTCAGAACTGGATAGCTGCAGTGTTGGTGCCTCAACCCGAGCGGAAGAAACCGTAGCGCGTACTTCCGAACTCGGGATTGAGGCACTGGATCTCACAGGTGAAGGGAGAGATAAGGCAGTGCCCGTCTCAACCCCCGCTGAGAGATCCATCTGCGATCCCCACGATAAGCTCCGCCGCTCTGCCTCAACAGAAGCGGGACCCGAACCGCGGGGAGCGCGCACCGAACCGCTCTCCTCAAAGAGCGCTCGGCGGGAGCGGAGCGTCCTTAACGGCAGACGCTCGCAATGCTCACAGTCAGCTCCCTCGACAGCTCCCACAGTCAGTTCCCAAACAAACAACACAAAGAACGTGTGTATCCCCAACCGTTAAATAGCGCGGGCAGGGAGTAACACACTTCTTAAATTGCTGCTCGTTCGCCATTCTCTCAAATATATATATATATATATATATATATATATATATATATATATATATATATATATATATATATAAATTGTTTGTGTGGTGCAGAGTATGTAGGACAGACCATATCACACAGGGACAGATTCAGATGTAGCGCGACTGAAGGCACAGAAGCTAATGCGCTTGTGTTTTGGGGTGCTTTTATAGTTCCTGGTCGATGACGTCACCCGCCTATGACGTTTCATCTCTCTATTGGACTGATTCCATACGTGCTTCATGACGCATAACGCAGGGGCGTTCCCACAGCGTTTGACGCAGCTCGAAGTTCCCTTGAAAGGGAACTGCAATCTGTTACACAAGAACTCTTCTACTAGGAAGAGCAGCAGTGTGATACACGAGCGACTCGAGATGTCCTGACTCTTCTCCACGCTCTCGCTAGAGACGATGTAACAGACTGTGCCTCGACCTAACGTTCCCGGTACAGAAACACGAGGGAAGCGCATCAGCATCAACTCCCTCCTCCTCAACAAATACACGGGGCAACTGACGAGAATAAGGGGCTAATATTTCTCACGATCCTCAGATGCCGCTCCGTGGCAACTATGGAAGCAAGTGAGCGGCCATTGGCACGGACAGTCTTCTTGGTGAAGTCAAGTCACATTTATTTATACAGCGCTTTTTACAATACAGAGTGTTTCAAAGCAGCTTTACAGAGATAACAGGAAAATAATGCAACAAAGTTTGTTTCTAGAAGAAAATAGCTTCACAGTCCAGCTATGTTGTAAACAAGTTATTTAGTTAATTTATATATAGCCACTGTGGAGAAAACTGTGATGTCATCGTCCAGCTCAGTTCAGTTCTCATATAATGGTATCAATGATGTTAATGATGGCAGGCAGAGCAATATTATTGTTGAATATTAAATTAAATGTCCCCATCTAAGCAACCAAAACTCCATCAGTGGCAGAATGGAGAAAAACCCTTGTGAGAAACCAGACTCAGTCGCTCAGTTCTCCTCCGGCCAGCGAATGAACAGTGTGTGATTATGATTCAGGCAGCATTACAGGTCAGAGGTCAGACTGGTTGAAGATCGCCGGTATGGAGACGGGTTTGTTGAGGATCAGTACCGATGCTGTCGTGTGGATGAGGCCTTCACAGGGAGAGTCTAGTGGACAAAATCTCTGCTGACACTTCAGGGATGCGTTGTGGTCGTGTCCAGGTGCAGTTCCTCCATCTGATCTGGAGACGGCCCGGATCCGGCTGACTACATCATGAGTTGTGGTCGTGTCCAGGAGCAGGTCCTCCATCTGATCTGGAGACGGCCCGGATTCGGCTGACTACATCATGCGTTGTGGTCGTGTCCAGGAGCAGGTCCTCCATCTGATCTGGAGACGGCCCGGATCCGGCTGACTACATCATGCGTTGTGGTCGTGTCCAGGAGCAGGTCCTCCATCTGATCTGGCGACGGCCCGGATTCGGCTGACTAAATCATGCGTTGTGGTCGTGTCCAGGAGCAGGTCCTCCATCTGATCTGGAGACGGCCCGGATCCGGCTGACTACATCATGCGTTGTGGTCGTGTCCAGGCACAGGTCCTCCATCTGATCTGGATACGGCCCAGATCCGGCTGACTACATCATGCCTTGTGGTCGTGTCCAGGCACAGGTCCTCCATCTTATCTGGATACGGCCCGGATCCGGCTGACAACATCATGTGTTGTGTCCAGGCGCAGGTCCTCCATCTGATCTGGATACGGCCCGGATCCGGCTGACTACATCATGCGTTGTGGTCGTGTCTAAGAGCAGGTCCTCCATCTGATCTGGATACAGCCCAGATCCGGCTGACTACATCATGTGTTGTGGTCGTGTCTAGGCACAGGTCCTCCATCTGATCTGGATACAGCCCGGATCCGGCTGACTACACCATGTGTTGTGGTTGTGTCTAGGCACAGGTCCTCCATCTTGGTAACTAGAGGTCTGCTTCCCGACCCTGAAATTCGGGTTCGGGTTCATGTTTAATGAATAGCCTCGGTTCGGGTTTGTAACTAAGAAAAATTGTATAGGCTATATAGTTTGCATGCCGTGTTGTGGCTGTAAAATGAGCATGCGAGAGAGAATATGTGTGCAGTTTCAGCGCCACCGTCCTCCTCTGATTGCTGTTGTGACCGAAATAGTGAGACCACATGCGCAAAACCGTTTTGTAAAATGATATAGGCATCATTTTTATTTTATTAAATATCATTTTACAAAACTGTTTTGCGCATGTGCTCCCGTGTGCACTATTTCAGTCACAACACCGCAATCAGAGGACGCGCTGAAACATCAACTGATGCTGTTCTCTTCCTTAATAACTCGTACTGAGAAGGATATATTTATGTAAATAGTTGTCCAACTGTGCAAACTTTGTTTGAAGTTTAATGTTTGAGTTCCAGAGGAATTTGTGACTGTTTCCCCTGTTCAACCACATCAAAGTTTCATAATTAGTAAGTCCGTGCTTTTTCTCTTTCATCTTGTGTGCTGAGCGGCCGCTGTGCCGTAATGAAACGGTGTTTGTACATGTATATGTGTTTAATTATCATTGCAAGCAATCATAAAATACAGCTTATTGCAACAAAAAAAGGTATTTCTGTGAGAAATGGACCTCGGGTTCGGGCTTAAAATATAGTCTGAGCGTCTGATGCATATGGCACACTTAAATGGAAACACTTCAGGAGTTTCGGAGTCCTGATCTTATTGGTTGAATTGTACAGGATGTCCAGGAGACGTGTGTGTCGCGTTCTTTATCGGTCCACCTGGAAACAAATGCCGTGATGCCAAACCCCCTCATGGAAGAAGAACGCTGTTGTGTTATCAACTGTGACAATAAGCGCTTACCAGGATCAACTAAACACAGGATTTTCAAAAGTATGTGAAGTTCATGGCTCTATTGTTGCAGTTAACTTGCACAATGTTCTTAAATTAATAATTTATTAGATGCACGCTGGTCTGTTATTGTAGGGATATCGACTTTACATTTTCACACCCCTAAACATGACGCGGAACAATGCGAGTTGTGATTGGTTGCATTACATATCAGTCAAACGTCCTCTTAGGCGTTCCTTGGCCAAGAAAAGCCGCAATAGAGTCCAGATGTTCTGCCGGCAGTCTGAGGGTCTGGCTGCGTGAGACTAGGGCTCAGAAGGCAAAGCAGGAGCCCTCCACGAGGACACCACTCAGAACTCTCCTTTTTTAAGACAGACAAACAAGGAAAAAACGAACAATCACAGTTTTCTTTGAATTACATTTATTTCTTGCATCAGCTTCCAGCAAACTAGCTCACTGTACATATATCACATGAAACAACCTTCAACAAAGATATCTTGAGTAAATCAGTTGACCTTTTGCCCAAACTCTCTTCATCGGTTTCTTAAGTATTCACTCTTCTAATGGTGAAGACAGAGGTTTGAATCGGGAAGAAGTGTGAGAAGCAAGCATTTCAGAGCCAACTAAATCTATGATTATACTTCATCATAATACAGTTTCTGCGGCCTCATTCATTGTCTGGCTAAATATACAAGTGAATCAGTCTAAAGACATCCTGAAAGAGAATTGTAAGAAAAATGTGAGGAATGGAGTCACGCATTCATCGGGCCTTACGGGAAACATCACACAGACACAGACGCTTCATTCTGTCTTCCTGATTGGCTGATCAGGATTGTGCGAGAGAAATCAGCGCTGTGATTGTTCAGAGAATTTGGCAGAATACCTGAAGCACTGTAAATCTCTACGATATGTTCTCTTGACATACAGCAATTTTCATCCCAATCATTTTGATGTGAAAACAAATGCAATGCAAATCAAATATTACTGAAAATGTTTTTTTCCTATAATTGGAGGTAGTCAGTACTTGAATATAATATTATCAAAATCTACATGATGACACACACAAACACACTGTTATATGTGAATCTTCACAATATTTAACCGTCTTTCTTTAAGGCTCAGCAAGACTAAAGGGAAGGTGTTTCTAGTTCTCTCCTGTATTATAATGCAAGCAATATAGATGAGCGTATTCAAATATCTACTGTCTGTGAGGGTTCATTTACAACCGATGAGTTTTCTTACTAAACAGACAAACATGCAACAGTGATATACGCGAGACAGGATACACGAAGTGACTCTGCATGAACGATAGAGGAATATTTCATACAATATAAGACAGTACAGAGCCAAGAAGTCTAGGAATAAAGTTGTGGAGAAGATGGCGAAGGCTGAACGGCTGCATGCAGACAACTGGAATATCTGGAGAAAGTGGGACAAAAGTTGAAAACTGATGAAAACGTGTTTCTTAGCTCATTATATATGTGTGTGTGTGTTTGCTTACATTAAACGATTAACTGGCTGCGGTCTCCTGTTGCATGATGAAGAGTCGTGAAGCATCGTCCGCCATACTGCCACAGTGAACATCACTCCTGAAACACAGAAGCAGTCAGCATTAAACATAAACACAAGATAACTGGAACTTAAAGTCAAAAATAAAATTCTGTTTAGACCTGCAATTGAGTCGATCCATCCCATTAGAGCACGGGAGTTTGCTTACCTGTTATCATTAATGTCTGTGCTATTTCCTGGAAAGCATAAAGGAACAGAATAAAAGGTTACATCTGTTACAACCAAAAACATAGTGTCTAAGAAAAGCTGGTTCTGGCCCTTTAAACCTGCTAGTCTTTGACATCAGAAGCCTGGAGGCCAAGTTACGACGTTACAATAACAGGATCTCTGGGTAAACTAATCTACACTCTTAAGTTACACTTTATCTCAATGGTCCACTTCAGACATTATACTAACTGTAAGTAACTTTGCAAGTACATTAGAGTATTAGTAGACAGTAGACTTATTATCTGTGTAACCCGGTTTGTTGATACGGGAAGAACGAGGCGGGAACCGGCGAACGGTAAACATAACAACGAGGCGGGAACCGGCGAACGGTAAACATAACATAACTAATAATAAAATAAACATAAAGAACAAAACGAAAGCAAAGCGGCAGCCCCTCATGGACGACTGCCACATAAACTAAAACAAAACCACAACATAAAGTGTCAGGCCTGGTTCTCTCTCGTCCTTCACTGCTGTCACTCCTCCTTTCTCCTTCAGGAGTTCCTCCATGGAACTAGAGGCCGTTGTGTTCAGTAACACCCGCTCTGTTCCCGCGGCTCTCTGCCCTGCTTGCCGGTTTCTGAGGCTCCCCAACAGACATTTACTGACTGTAAGTAACTTTGCAACTACATGTCAACTTGTTCTCCTAACAGTACTAATACTCTGATGAGAGTTAGTTGACATGTAGGTGCAACGTTACTTGTAGTCAGTAGAATGTCTAAAGTGGACCATTGAAATAAAGTGTCACCCACTCTTAAAAATAAAGGTTCTTTATTGGCAATCCCTGAAGAACCTTTAACATCCATGGACTCTTTCCATTGCACAAAAGGCTCTTTATAGTTATAAAAGGTTCTTTAGACCAGAGGTTTCCAAGCTTTTAGGACATGTGCCCCCCTTCATCTAATTTCACTCATGCCCCCCAAACCAATGCCAACATCCTTGATGGTATCAGTTAATATAATGCGTATAGACCCTTTCTGCTCTGACGTCATGGCAAAGGGAAAACTGGAGGCAGCCAATACAAACCAGCACTCATTCGGCTACATAATGAACTTAAAATATTATTATTATTATTATTAAATGTCATCTTGTTGTGTTGTTGGGTGCCAGAATCGACGGAGTACAGGCTCCAATTTGAAATTTTATCGCATAATGTTTTCCAAACTATTGTGATCATTTATGAATCATCTATGATTGTATACATTTTTGTGGATTGGTTGTGACTGCACTTGTTGAAGAACCAGGTAAGAAAGAATATCAAATACATACAATTCAAAAATAATTTGCTGTATTTGGAATTTTTATTTCTAAATGGCCCTGTAATGTCACTCTTTACATGGTGGTCTTCTGGCCTTGGCGCTGACCAAGCAGAACTGCGGATCGAACCACACAAGTCGTGAACGTGACCATTCAGCACATAGTTATAGGCATCTAGAGATTTATACGCCCTCAGTTTCTCTTTATGCTCAGTTTCTCTATCGTTAATCCTGTCAGATCGTCCATCATTGACTGTGTACAGGTCTGTCCAAACTGCTTCCGTCTGTTAAAATTAACTTTTGCAAATAACAGTCACGGTCCTGGACAGTGAGTGACCTCAGATATTAAGATAAAATCTGATTTTCTCCAGTCATTGTTAAAAAAACAAGCTAACAAAACTTGCAAACTAGCGTTAGTGAACCGGCCAGAGGAATCGTTCTGCCCCACAGAAAACGTCACCATGTTTACTAACTTATAAGGGGTCTATAGTATGCAAAACCGTGTCTATACGGAGTCGAGTTGTCCTGCAACAGCCTGTCTACACTGGACACGACAAAGCGACGTTGTAAATCCATTTGTTCTTCGCAGTCAGAAATAGAACGACGGATCAGTTTACTGTCGGGATTTTGCGTGTTGCGTTGCGCCGTTCATGTCTGGTGTAGACAGGGTATTAGTTAAATTAAAACATTAAACATAAAAACAGCTTAACACCCTTAGTGTGACAACTGAGCCTGTTTTTCATTAAGCTTTAACTGTTTTACCATCACTGGTATTATTGATTTTCACAAGCCACCCATCTGTTTTTTAGTTGTTTTTGCTTGAATTCAATTGCGCCAAATCTGCGGTAACTGTAGCCAGCGATTAGCTGGGAGAATCCTCTGTGCGCCCCAGCAAAGTTTCACGAGTTCCTTTGCCCATATCCTCTTCAAGCTGATAAGGTTAAGCGTGTTTGGCTTGCTGTGCGCAGTGGAGGAGCTCGAGGAAGCAGCTTCAGCTCGAGCGGAGATAACCCCCAGTGGGAACACTAATGCGCGGAGGATGAGTCTGGCAGCGAGATGCTTGGAGGATGGAGGATGAGTCTGGCAGCGAGATGCCTGAATGATGCAGGCGGAGCTGGGGAGGTAGAGGGACGCCAGAACAGCTTATGCCTGGAGGATGAGTCTGGGAGGATGAGTCTGGCAGCGAGATGCCTGGAGGATGAGTCTGGCAGCGAGATGCCTGGAGGATGAGTCTGGCAGCGAGATGCCTGGAGGATGAGTCTGGGAAGATGAGTCTGGCAGCGAGATGCCCGGAGAATGAGTCTGGCAGCGAGATGCCTGGAGGATGAGTCTGGGAGGATGAGTCTGGCAGCGAGATGCCTGGAGGATGAGTCTGGCAGCGAGATGTCTGGAGGATGAGTCTGGCAGCGAGATGCCTGAATGATGCAGGTGGAGCTGGTGAGGTAGAGGGACGCCAGAACAGCTTATGCCTGGAGGATGAGTCTGGCAGCGAGATGTCTGGAGGATGAGTCTGGCAGCGAGATGCCTGGAGGATGAGTCTGGCAGCGAGATGTCTGGAGGATGAGTCTGGCAGCTGGGAGAATCCTCTGTGCGCCCCAGCAAAGTTTCACGAGTTCCTTTGCCCATATCCTCTTCAAGCTGATAAGGTTAAGCGTGTTTGGCTTGCTGTGCGCAGTGGAGGAGCTCGAGGAAGCAGCTTCAGCTCGAGCGGAGATAACCCCCAGTGGGAACACTAATGCGCGGAGGATGAGTCTGGCAGCGAGATGCTTGGAGGATGGAGGATGAGTCTGGCAGGGAGATGCCTGAATGATGCAGGTGGAGCTGGGGAGGTAGAGGGACGCCAAAACAGCTTATGCCTGGAGGATGAGTCTGGGAGGATGAGTCTGGCAGCGAGATGCCTGGAGGATGAGTCTGGCAGCGAGATGCCTGGAGGATGAGTCTGGCAGCGAGATGCCTGAAGGATGAGTCTGGCAGCGTGATGCCCGGAGGATGAGTCTGGCAGCGAGATGCCCGGAGGATGAGTCTTGCAGCGAGATGTCTGGAGGATGAGTCTGGCAGCGAGATGCCTGAATGATGCAGGTGGAGCTGGGGAGGTAGAGGGACGCCAGAACAACTTATGCCCGGAGGATGAGTCTGGCAGCGAGATATCTGGAGGATGAGTCTGGCAGCGAGATGTCTGGAGGATGAGTCTGGCAGCGAGATGCCCGGAGGATGAGTCTGGCAGCTAGATGTCTGGAGGATGAGTCTGGCAGCGAGATGCCCGGAGGATGAGTCTGGCACCGTGTTGCCCGGAGGATGAGTCTGGCAGCGAGATGCCTGAATGATGCAGGTGGAGCTGGGGAGGTAAAGGGACGCCAGAACAGCTTATGCCTGGAGGATGAGTCTGGGAGGATGAGTCTGGCAGCGAGATGCCTGGAGGATGAGTCTGGCAGCGAGATGCCTGGAGGATGAGTCTGGCAGCGAGATGCCCGGAGGATGAGTCTGGCAGCGAGATGTCTGGAGGATGAGTCTGGCAGCGAGATGCCTGGAGGATGAGTCTGGCACCGTTTGCCCGGAGGATGAGTCTGGCAGCGAGATGCCTGAATGATGCAGGTGGAGTCTGGCAGCGAGATGCCCGGAGGATGAGTCTGGCAGCTAGATGTCTGGAGGATGAGTCTGGCAGCGAGATGCCCGGAGGATGAGTCTGGCACCGTGTTGCCCGGAGGATGAGTCTGGCAGCGAGATCCCTGAATGATGCAGGTGGAGCTGGGGAGGTAGAGGGACGCCAGAACAGCTTATGCCTGGAGGATGAGTCTGGGAGGATGAGTCTGGCAGCGAGATGCCTGGAGGATGAGTCTGGCAGCGAGATGCCTGGAGGATGAGTCTGGCAGCGAGATGCCCGGAGGATGAGTCTGGCAGCGAGATGTCTGGAGGATGAGTCTGGCAGCCAGATGCCGGGAGGATGAGTCTGGCACCGTGTTGCCCGGAGGATGAGTCTGGCAGCGAGATGCCTGAATGATGCAGGTGGAGCTGGGGAGGTAGAGGGGCGCCAGAACAGCTGATGCCAGAGCGAGGTAAGCGGCTGCTTATGTGCTCCCGCGGTTCACTGAAAGATTAGATGGGTTCACTCCTCCCGAAGTTAGGTTGTGAACTTCACTTATTTAACCTGCTTCAGTTTACCTGCCCGTGATTTCCCACCAATGCTTCAGGTGTGTTTGATAAGCTGAACTCTGAGGGACAGTGTGGTTGAAGACCTACTTTAGGGAACATTAATGGTTCTTCTATGGCAGAAAACCACCTTTAGGAACCTGTATTTTTAAGAGTGTAGATCTCCCCCATTACAGGTGAAACTCGAAAAATTAGAATATCGTGCAAAAGTTATAATTTTTATGATTATGGCTTACAGCATATGAAAACCCCAAATTCAAAATCTCAGAAAATTAGAATATAACATGAAATCAATTAAAAAAAGGATTTTAAATACGGAAATGTCGCCCCTCTGAAAAGTATAATCATGCATATCTATATCATTATATATACTAAATATATTAGTTTCACCTTTTAATTTGAATGACTGAAATACATGAACTTTTGCACAATATTCTAATTTATTGAGTTTCACCTGTATATGTGAACTATGGCACTGGCACATGAGAAATAGAGAGAGAAAAGGGCTGTTCACACCAAGAACGATAACTATAAAGATAACTATAACTATATTTGCGTCCACACCAACGACTGATAACGGTGTGTTATCAGAAAAACTAGAAAATTGAACCCGATCCGAATTTTTTTATGACGGACGAAAGTTTCGGATTTTACAATGTGTAAACGTGATTGACACAACGTGAGGTCGTATTTATTTTTTAACGTGCAAAAATTTCGGACGAGAATTAGGATGTTTAGTGTGAACGGGTCTAAAGAGGGATGGATGTAAGTTATTTAGATCAGGGTTCCTCGATCCTGGTCCTGAAGAGCCGCTATCCTGCAGCGTTTAGATACAGTCCTAAAGACACTTTTATTCTTTAAACAAGTTACTGATATCAATGTTGGACATTCTTTTTAACTGGGGCAAATTTAAAATGGCAAAAGGTTGCTGACCTCTGGTCTACACCTCTACACACATTGAGTTGATCCTTTCCATCTATAACTTTATTTTCCCTGTTCATCTAGAATAAAATGATTTTATTTCCAAGTATTTAGTATGAAAGGCAGAGTATAAATGTTGTTTTAGTGGCGTCACAGCACACACACACTTACCGTTCTCCACGTCGAGCGGACAGGAGCTCAGTATGTCTATGGATCTCACAGTGCTGTATCCAACACTGAAATGAACAGAGGACAGATGAGAGGAGGAGAGAAGGAGAAGACGAGAGACAGACAGGGCCTGGACGAGAGCACACACACACTCACGGGTTGGTTTTCTTCTCCTCCTGCAGGAACAGAGCGTTGCTGTAGGACGTGGCAGGTTTGCTGGAGCGTGGTGTGCTGGAGAAGCTGGTGGGGGACGTGGCCGAGACATGGTGTCCGGGTCTCACTGGCTTAGCTGTTAAAACAAACCACAACATCAGGAAACAAAACTTGAGGAAACACAACTCGAGGAAACACAACATGAGGAAACACAACATGAGGAAACACAACTCGAGGAAACACAACATGAGGAAACAACTCGAGGAAACACAACTCGAGGAAACACAACTCGAGGAAACACAACATAAGGAAACACAACATGAGGAAACACAACTCGAGGAAACACGACATGAGGAAACACAACATGAGGAAACATAACATGAGGAAACACAACATGAGAAAACACAACTCGAGGAAACACAACATGAGGAAACACAACATGAGGAAACACATCTCGAGGAAACACAACATGAGGAAACACAACATGAGGAAACACGTCTCGAGGAAACACAACATGAGGAAACACAACATGAGGAAACACAACATGAGGAAACACAACTCGAGGAAACACAACATGAGGAAACACAACATGAGGAAACACAACTCGAGGAAACACAACTCGAGGAAACACAACATGAGGAAACACAACTCGAGGAAACACAACATGAGGAAACACAACATGAGGAAACACAACATGAGGAAACACAACTTAAGGAAACACAACTCGAGGAAACACAACATGGGGAAACACAACATGAGGAAACACAACATGAGGAAACACAACTCGAGGAAACACAACATGAGGAAACACAACATGAGGAAACACAACATGAGGAAACACAACTCGAGGAAACACAACATGAGGAAACACAACTCGAGGAAACACAACATGAGGAAACACAACATGAGGAAACACAACATGAGGAAACACAACTCGAGGAAACACAACTCGAGGAAACACAACACGAGGAAACACAACTCGAGGAAACACAACTCGAGGAAACACAACATGAGGAAACACAACATGAGGAAACGCAACTCGAGGAAACACAACATGAGGAAACACAACTCGAGGAAACACAACTCGAGGAAACACAACTCGAGGAAACACAACTCGAGGAAACACAACATGAGGAAACAACTCGAGGAAACACAACATGAGGAAACACAACATGAGGAAACACAACTAGAGGAAACACAACATGAGGAAACACAACATGAGGAAACACAACTCGAGGAAACACAACTCGAGGAAACACAACTCGAGGAAACACAACTCGAGGAAACACAACTCGAGGAAACACAACATGAGGAAACACAACATGAGGAAACACAACATGAGGAAACACAACTCGAGGAAACACAACTCGAGGAAACACAACATGAGGAAACACAACTCGAGGAAACACAACTCGAGGAAACACAACATGAGGAAACACAACATGAGGAAACACAACTCGAGGAAACACAACATGAGGAAACACAACTCGAGGAAACACAACATGAGGAAACACAACTAGAGGAAACACAACTCGAGGAAACACAACATGAGGAAACAACTCGAGGAAACACACCATGAGGAAACACAACTAGAGGAAACACAACATGAGGAAACACAACATGAGGAAACACAACTCGAGGAAACACAACTCGAGGAAACACAACATGAGGAAACACAACATGAGGAAACACAACTCGAGGAAACACAATATGAGGAAACACAACATGAGGAAACACAACTCGAGGAAACACAACATGAGGAAACACAACATGAGGAAACACAACTCGAGGAAACACACAGAGATCGTGTGTGTGATCTCAGAATAAACCCCCTTGAGGTGTGTGTGTGTCTGTGTGTGTGTGTTATGTAAGGGTTAATGTCCATTAAAACCTTACAACGGACACCTCGAAGGGCATTAACCCGCTTATACCATGGTCACTTGCCAAATAAAACATTTTTAAAACATTAGTTTATATTTTAATTAGGCTAAATCTCTAGTTTTTACAAATAATAACTTGCCTGACGGTTTATTTAGCAACCGGAGATATTTATAGTCCGCTCAGCTTGTAGAACCCTTCAGGTTCAAAAATGCATTTTTTTTTCATGAAACACAAAGGTAGGCATAGTTATTTTTTTATTACACATAAAACAATTAATCAAACAACAATCAAAAAAAAAAAATTAGTTCTGGCTCCAACGATTTGCGCTTATAGAGGGCAATAAATTAATCAGATTAATCAGGGTCATTTGCCTACATGCTAGCTTTTTTATTTACAATTAATTTCAACGTTTCCATTTATAGTGCAATTTGAAAAAGTTGGCAAGTCAGACATAGGGGCCTTTGAGGGAGGATCCACAAAAGCTGGGTACTGCCCATGATGGGCACTTGATGCAGACAGTACGTTGCTCCAGCTTCGTCTCTCACGGACTGACGGAGCCCAGTAAGCCCGCAGACTGCTCTCGCATCGATGGCCTGTCACCGACATCGGCCATCATCGGAGAGTCGACCTACAGCGGTGCTTCGGAGGCTGTGGTTAGTGTAGACCTTCGAAAGACCCACCACCTATGATAATACGATGATGATATTAATAGTTATAATTGTAATAAAAGTAGGTCTACTAGGCCTAATAATACATTTATATTTACATAAATTGTAAATAGCCTACATCTTCGCTGATCTTTTTCATCATGTTCCCGAGGTAGTGGATACCCATCGGCTCCCGGCTGTACCACACTTCGGAAGCGGATGTCACGGTGTGCTTCGGATGGTGGTAGAAAGCTTTTGCGTCAGATGGACATTTGGACACATAGGACGTGAAACTTTTTACCGGACACAGCGGATCCCCGGGTCTGGCAAACATAAAACCTCGGAAGTTTTCCTTATCTGGGTCATTCGGATCGTTGTGGTTTTTGGTGTGCGGATTGTAAGGCAGGGTGACAAACTCAACCCCATCCTCGTCTCTCTGGACTTTAAAAGACTGCATGGAGAGCTCCCGGTTGCCCTCCCTGCCACGCCGAGCCAAACAGCTGGATGTCAAACCAGACTTTTCTGACCAGGCCAAGGGGCATATCGGGAGACAGTACAGGTGAATTCTTTATGATTTCAAGATCAGACTCAGAAATACGTGGATGGTGAATGCTGGTATCTTTACCGCTTTTTCTGTAACGTTTAATTATTGCTTTAAACACAGCATTACAGGTCATGAATCTGGTGTCAGTTATAATATTGAATACCCTTATATGGCGATTGATACCGGCTCTCAGGCTCCTTAGGCTTGAAACGCTGTACTCTCCTCCTGCCTTGGTTGTCTGGACAGCTGCGTAAAACTCCCGCAGGGTCTCATTCAGAGCAGCAGCGGTGTAAGTTTCAAAGCTGGAGTCCATTTCTTTTTGAACAATAAAGTCTCTGAGTGTATTTACTGCCCATTTAGTATTTTTTTTCGTGTTGATCTCATCTTTTTCGTCTTCTATTTGATTCAATTAACCCGATGTTATCTCTTTGTGTCGTTTATCCGTTTTATTTACATTTTTTCTTTCTTCAGCAGCATACCAGTCGCCAAAGCTGTCATTTTCTCCATAAATGTTAAAAGAAATAACGAAGTCGCTCATTGTTGTATTAGTTTGTATTGTATTAGTGTATTGTACTTTGCCTGTTGCTATGGTTACTCACAGCTGTTGTAAGCAGCGCATTTATTTATTAATTTCGAACGGTAAACAGTCAGTTTCACCAGAACTCCTTTACTAGCTGTCCTCTATCACTTTTTAACGGACACCCTGCAGCCAATCAGAATCGAGTATTCACCCAGACCATGGTATAACTCAGAATAAACCCCTCCAGGTGTGTATGTGTGTGTGTTATCTCAGGATAAACCCCTCCAGGTGTGTGTGTGTGTGTGTGTTATCTCAGAATAAACCCCTCCAGGTGTGTGTGTGTGTGTGTGTATGTGTTATCTCAGAATAAACCCCTCCAGGTGTGTGTGTGTGTGTGTGTGATATCTCAGAATAAACCCCTCGAGGTGTGTGTGTGTGTGTTATCTCAGAATAAACCCCTCCAGGTGTGTGTGTGTGTGTGTGTGTGTGATATCTCAGAATAAACCCCTCCAGGTGTGTGTGTGTGTGTGTGATATCTCAGAATAAACCCCTCCAGGTGTGTGTGTGTGTGTTATCTCAGAATAAACCCCTCCAGGTATTTGTGTGTGTGTGTGTGTGTGTCACTCTGTTGGGTTTATTCTGAGATAACAACCGGCTGGATGTACATCATCCCACTTAATGTATTAACTAACATGAACTAACTATGAGCAATACATTTTTCTAATATATTTGTTAATCTTTGTTAATAAAAATAAAGCTGTTCCTTGTTTGTTCATGTTAGTTCACAGTGCATTAACTAATGTTAACAAGATTTTTAATAAAGTACTAGTAAATGTTGAAATTAACATTAACAAAGATTAATAGATCCTGTATAAGTGCAGTTAATTATTAGTTCATGCTAATTAATGTAGTTAACTAATTAATGTTTACTAATGAAACCTTATTGTAAAGTGTTACAAATTATTATTATAAAACGGGTAGTTCCAGTCCTTGATTCTGATTGGTCAATAGCTGTGTTTCATTCACGATAACACACGGCTAAGACCGCTTCACCCGACGGCTCAACGTATCACTACACAACACCCCTAGCAACTGCTCAACATATGTTCTCATTGATATTGTTCATGAAGCTTTTAGAGCAGACTTGTATGATCTCTTTTCAAACACGACACTTGGCAGATTATTGCTGAAGTGATTTTTTTTAAGTAACAGAATTTTACATGTAGTGTTATGAAAAATGCAGAAAAATAAAAAAGTCATTTTTTTTATATGAATTATATAATTTCAAAATCATGTTTTACTCTAAAACTGCAAGAAAATCAAAGACATTTTTTTACAAACGGTTGTTCCAAATGTGAGTGATATGTCAGTAAATGATATTTCAGTGAGATGTTGTAAGGCTGCAGTACCAAACGCTTCCACTAGAGGAAACTCATTCATTTCCAGTGCGTCGTTTCTGACCGCGAGCAGCACAAGTGTGGCTTGTTTTCAGGACCATTGAACCTGTTCAGATCATGTCCAGGATTTTTTGTGTGTTCACACAGCAAGTGCCAAAACCTTTACCAAGTTTCAAACCATTCCAATGAAGAAAAAAAAAAAAAAAAATTTGTGAAGAGCACCAGAGGGGTTTTCCCGTTCCCTGAGTGAATCATTTGTCAGTTGTGTCGTGCTTCTCCGTGTTCACAAGTTTCAGTTCTTTCACTATAAAAGTCTTCTCTCCTGACTCACTCACTCATAAACAGTGTTTGCCGCCATCTAATGCTGTAATATTGTAACTTCTGTTGCTGTTCACGGTCAGGGACTACTTTATGTAAAATAATAACAAATGTTTTTGAAACAAAAAAGCTTGTTGAATTGCACTAATTGAAAAAAATATGCACTGCACTAACCCTGCTTGCATTTTAATGCATTGTATTTTTAGGGCTTGCATTTTTATGGGCTGAAATTCAACATGGTTGTATATTTAAGCTGTGAATATTTCAATTTAAAACATTTCACACACATTTTCATAATTACAAAATCAAAGATCCATATTCACCTTTCAAATTTCACTTCCAAAATATTAACCTATAATATTCGACAGGCAATTTTCAGTCCGTTTTATTTCAGTGGTTCAAATTCAACATAGCACATCCTGTCGAATATTATAGGTTGTATTTTTAATTTGAAATGTTTTGAATTGAAATATATTCAAAAACATTTGGTATTACTTTTCTTCCATAATTGTACTTGATGAAAGCTGCATAGATACATATTTTTCGGCTTTAATATTTGTATTGTGTGGTAACCATAAAAGCCTGGAGGTACTGGAGGCTGTGCTGTGTGGTCAATAACTCGCGGCCGCTTCACATCAATCCGAACAACGCCCTCCAGCCGGGACTCAGTCACCATACAGCACAGCCTCCAGTAGCTTATAGCTTACATCATATCATTACGTGTGCGTGCGCAGCGCGAGCCGTACCGATCTGAGCGGCGTTGGGCCGGCGCAGGGGATAGCGCAGCCGCATGGCGTCCCGGATGCGCTCCACCTCCTGCTGGTAGCGGCGCCGGTCGTTCATGGCGCCCTGCTTGGCGTCCTTCAGTGCTGTCTCCAGCGCCCGAACCCGCTCAGCCGTAGAACGAAGACGCTTCTCCAGCTTCGGAAGCTCACAGCGCAGATCTGCGTTATCACGTACCAGCTGCACACAGTTTCACTAGCTATTAGTGTTAGCATAAAGGGACACAACATTATGAAACGCAGGAGCTTGTACTCTGTTCCTGCTCAAAACTGACAGTCAGTGAACATCTGTGTATGTGCGCTGATCACTGTTTATATGTGAATAAAATCCCAAATTAAATCTGTCCATCATATCGCAAACTCTGAATCAACATGCACCAATGCTACATTTTTCTAAATTTTATAATCAGTTGTTAACAAACAAGTATTCATTACTTCAATGAGCTCATTGTTTCTGTCTTTAATTATTACAGTGTTTAAATGAATACATGTTTCGCTAACTGTGATTTTGTATATGTGCATTTCTGAAATACATAACTTAGACAGTCTCCTCTGATAACAGATCTCTGTAAACTGTACTGTGGCGTTTGCTGTAAAGCTGCTTTGAAATGATGTGTATTGTGAAAAGCACTGTACAAATAAATGTGAATTAAATAAAGCAATCATTTCTCTTCAGAAGACTTTTCTTGCTGTTTAAACAACACCGTTTCCAACCAAAAACGTAATACATTTTATGCGTTTTGGCTGTTCGTTCACACGACTACGGCGTTTTGAGTGCCTAAAGAAGGCAAACATTTCAAAGTGCAAGTTTTAAAAAACGTTCCTTGTGTAAACAACAAAAAGGTGAATCTCTGGAGACGATGACGTCACGCTCATGTGTATTACGTGTTCAGTCTATAGTGTTTCATCGCCATCTACTGGCCTGGCAGCAGAATACAGCGCTTTGTGTCGTCTGTACGCGGAAAACTCAAATGAAAAACTTCTCACTGAGATTAAACTGATCAATTCATATGGATTACTTTTTTTTTTTTTTTAATACTGTAAAGTTGCTGGCTTTTAAGCAATCTATTATATAAAGTGCTGTTAACATGATGTGACTAAACTGCAGAGCTGCTGCAACTATCTCGGCATCACTGTGATCAGATGCTTTACACAACAGACATATTTACATATTCATCTGTATTTACATATTCATATCGGGACCTTGAGAATTCATTTACAAAAATGTACTGTATACTGAAAGTGCATCCTGACCTGTTTATGAACCTTTGTAAGCTGATCCAGGTTGTTTTCAAGAAAGGAAATCTTCTGTTTCTGAGTGTTAGACCCCCCACTATCATCAGGTCCAATTTCTGTACTCTGTGTGAGGAAAACATGTCAGAAAGGCACACAACAGTGGAAATTTGTTAAGCAACCAATATCCATGTTCACATGCGGAACTCACTTTTTTAACCCGAGTCGTGAGGTCTTGAACGAACAGCTTGCGCAGGTTGTGGAGGGTCTGGAGTTCCCGAGCCTAAGACACAGAGAGAAGCTGCTATATGAGACCACAGACAAGTAGATGAAAGTGCAATATCTGTTTTGGTTATTAACACGTTCATTTTCAAGACATGGCCCTAAAGATGATTGACAATCAATGTCATGAAAACATATGTTGAATATTCAAGCCCTGTTTCAGCAATGCAACTACAAGAGTTCTATTAGTTCTCCACTAAAGATCTATTAATTTTCCAATAAAGGATGTGATCTGAGCAGGTTCGAGGTGGTTCTCCTTTCAGAGCAGCAGAGGGAGCTCACGCATAAAAAAACACAGTTATGATGTAAAATGACATCATCATGGTGCAGAAATTCAGAAGAGAATGATGTAAAAGAAGGAACAGTAGAATAAGAGGAAGACTTTGGGTTACACTTTATTTTACGTGTCATTGTTAAGTTACATGTAGTTATTATAGTAATAACTATAAATTATGCATAATTACTTGCAACTAACCCTAAACCAAACCAAACCTAATCCTAACCCTATAGTAAGTACATGTAGTTACTTAATATTACTCAGTACTTAAAGGGATAGTTCACCCAAAAATGAAAATTCTGTCAGTATTTACTCACCCTCATGTTGTTCCAACCCCGTAAGATCTTCAAAATAACGAACAAACAAAACAAACAAAAATAATGACTTTATTTCAACTATTCATTTCCTTCTGAGTCAGTTAAGCTTGTGTAACAGCGTAAGCTTAAGTTGTTGTACGTCACACGCATCACACACATGACCAGCGTCGGCCAATAGCGAGCCTGCGTGTGATGTAGCTCTACGCTAACATACTAGTTTAACTGACCAGAGGCCCACGAGAAGGAAATGAATAGTTGAAATAAAGTCGTTATTTTTTGTTTGTTTTTGCGCACAAAAAGTATTCTCGTCGCTTGATAAACTTAAGATTGAGCCACTGTAATCACTTGGTAATAACTTTTCGAGGCCGGCAAGTTTCACTCCCTGAAGAAGCCTATGGACTAGTGTGGAGGAGTGATCCAGCTCTCAGATTTCATCAAAAATATCTTAATTCGTGTTCCGAAGATGAACGAAGGTCTTACGGGGTTGGAACAACATGAAGGTGAGTAAATACTGACAGAATTTACATTTTTGGGTGAACTATCCCTTTAAATGTATAATTACAGTTTAACAAAGACACCTCAAAATAAAGTGTAACCAGAGTTTGTATGAGGAACTTACAACAGTCTCCTCAAGGCCCCTGAGATCCTGTTTGGAC
The DNA here is from genome assembly GCA_030578275.1 of Meda fulgida. Taxonomy (NCBI): domain Eukaryota; kingdom Metazoa; phylum Chordata; class Actinopteri; order Cypriniformes; family Leuciscidae; genus Meda; species Meda fulgida. The sequence goes on from CM060624.1 coordinate 33,706,761, forward strand.
TGCTCGTGTCTCTCCTGCTGAAAGCTGATGAGAAAACTCAAACGTTAACACGCATTAAACAGTTATTGCACTCTGTAGCATCCCTTAAAGAGGACTTATCATACTCTTGTACAAAGTCTTGATGTTTTCAAGCTCTACTAGAGCAGGTTTTCCTGCTTGAATGTCGATTATTTTCCTCATATTCTCCATTGTTGCGGCTCCTCTCTTCCCAGTCTGTCAGTAACGCTCTGTTCACTTCCTGTCTCTATGAAGCCCCTCCTCCTGAAAAGCACACTGTGCTCTGATTGTTCGGCTGGAGCAGTGTGTTGTTATTGGTCGAGCGCTTCGAGTGTGTTTGGGAAATGTCCCGCCCCTTACCATAACCACCAGTTTAACACACTATTAACTAACTCAACCAGGCCCCGCCCCTTTATTCTGCATATTAATTATTATAATGAGGAATATTGTGACGTGTTCCCGGAAGAAACTCAAGTCTACAATGGAGGCGTTTCAGGAGTTCAGAAACACTGACACTGATATAGAGAATAACCAAGGGCTTTTTCATGCTCAAACAGCAACATTACACGCTAAAGACATGGGGAAAAAAGCAGAATATGCCCTCTTTAACACTCACAACATGATCAAACAATATCAGTGTTTTTGTGTAATAGTATAAAAACGTACGACAGCTGCTCCAAGCAGGCGCTCTTGGTGTCATCCTGCATTTTCAGGTTACTGAAACTGGACCGCACATGAGCCAGCTCCAGCTCCAGAGCCTGATTCTTACTGCAAGACAAGTTATGACACCATCAACACCTTCATTTACAACATTCAGTGATTATACTACAACGTGTAATGCTATCAGAAGACGCTAGAACTGAGACTAACTCGGTAAGGTCGTCAATGAGTCTCTGTTTCTCATTAATTTCGTCCCGCAGGTGGCTGAGCTGCTTCTGACGAGACTCGGCATGGAGAGCTGGGCGAACAGCGGCCTTCTATACAAACACACACACAAATAAACATTTGCATTGACTCGTGTGACAATAGTCCAATAACATTTCACACACCTTCCTAGTGTCCATGTGTTTGACTGCTGTTAGTGACCTATTTTTAATAATAACCACATCATGTAAAACATCTCTCTTATCATAATATGTACAACATCTCTCTTATCATAATATGTATGTTTCTTACACTCGACACAGGACTGTTTATGTATAAAATACTAGACCTATGTATGTCCGACTTACTTTCCCTTCAGCCTCTCTGTCAGCCTTCTCTCCTCCATCCACTTCTGCCACATTACTCTCTGGTATAAACATAAATACAGAACCATTAATGTAACAGTACAGAAGCTGAATCTGAAATTCTTTTGGCATCTTTGAAGTTCTGATAAAGGAAACCCACAAGACCAATCATTAGAAAAGATTTAGCATGCTAAGTCCGCACAGATCTTCAGAGAGCTCTGACTTTGGTGAATGTAGCTTGTAGTTGAATTTCAATTAGACTTAGAAGAATAAAGAAAGGTTTGTCAAGCAGTCTGAATATTTTAAAAGCTTTTACAGTCAGCCACAATAATTGACAGAAAGACCATAAGACCAATCGTCCCTGTTTCCTGGAGATAGTCTCCTTTTTTGGTGGCCCGACCCTGGCAGGAGTTCCTATTTTTTACTGCAAAGAGAAATAACACCTAAGGTAGGAAATTAAAATGAGCCCCAATCGTGTGCTGTTTATTTTGACCAACAGAGGGCACTAGTCCATACAGCAACGTTAAGTTGTTATCATTTATCTTCTACTAATTACTTGCTTGTGCAAGTTTTGCATTGAAAACTGGACAAGAATAAACGACCACAAAAGAATCATGTAATCGGTATTATCTTCAAAATAGATGCCACCCATTGTACATTGCACTGGTCCCATAATCGTTTCCATGCAGGTACTATGCCCAAAAGTGGAAGGCCCCTTCAGATGAGCCCAACTGAGTCTCATGGACCAGATCCTGGCCACCAGATGTCCATCTAAAAGATCCTCTCCCAGGTCTGCATCCAGGAGAGGGCCCACATTTCCCTCTTCCAATTTGCAGTGGGCGAGCCAACCAGGAGCTAAAGATCTGGACAATACCTCTTCCAGGGTCAGACACACTCATACTCCACCACCATGTTAAGGTGGGGATCCAAGAGTCGGTAGGGAGTAAGTTGCAGCCCCAAGTGGAGGAGTTCAAATATCTTGGTCTTGTTTACGATTGGGGGTCGGTTGGATCATGAGAATGATTGGTGCTGTGAAGGCAATAATGCAGTTGTTGTATCAGAATGTCGTGGTGAAGCAGGAGCTGTGCCCAAAAGCCAAGCTCTCCATTTACCAGTTGATCTATGTCCTTCACCTATGGTCAACTATGGTCTGAAATAATTTTTCTCTCTAGGGTGTGTTGGCTGCTCCTGAGAGACATCTCTGATATCCGGGAGAGACTTGGATTAGAGCTGCTGTTCCTCTTTATTGAACGGTGGCAGTTGAGGTGGTTCTGGCATCTAGTGATGAGGCCTCCTGGTCGAGCTCTTCCGGGCATGTTCAACTGAGATCCTGGGGCAATAATAATAATAATAATAATAATAATAATGTTACATTTATATAACGCTATTCTTGCAACTCAAAGCGATTTACATATAGATGGGGGGACCTCCTTAACCACCACCAATGTGCAGCACCAACTGGATGATGTGATGGCAGCCATACTGCGCCAGGACGCCCACCACACACCAGCTTACTGGTGGAGAGGAGACAGTGATGATAGGAGGCCATGATGATGGACAGAGGCCAAGGGGCAAATTTGGCCAGGATGCCGGGGTTACACCACTACTCTTTTTTAATGATTTTTAATGACCACAGAGAGTCAGGACCTCGGTTTAACATCTCATCTGAAGAACTTTTTGACAGTATAGTGTCCCTGATCACTATACGGGGGCGTTAGGACCCACACAGAGCACAGGGTGAGTGCCCCCTGCGGGCCTCACTCAAACCTCTTACAGGAGCAACTGAGTTTTCCCAGGAGTCTCCCATCCCAGTACTGACCAGGCTCAACCCTGCTTAGCTTCAGTGTGTGACCAGTCTTGGGCTTCAGGGTGATATGGGTGTGTCAGGTAGATCTAGGATGGGTACGCCTTGGGTTCCCCCAGGAGGAGCTGGGGTAAGTTGTAGATGAAAAGGACGTACGGGCAGCCCTAATTAGCCTGCTGCCACCAGGACCTGGTCCAGCATGAGCACCGGGAGAATAGATGGACAAAAGATGTGCGGAAAACTGATTTTGGGTGTACTACCCCTTTAACCATTTATAATAACATTTATAACCAGCATAATATTGTATAATGCTTAGATGAGCATTACTTTAAATACATTCAAAGATTTAGGAACAACTGTTAAACTACACATTTTTTGTTAATGACTTCAGTTATTATAAAGTGTTATAAAAATATATATATATATATTTTTTTTTTTACAAGATAAGGGTTTAATGCTTTTTATGTTTATTAGCAACAGCAAGTGTTGTCACTAGTTTTTGTGGCCCCTTGTGCATTATATTGCACTGAACCCCCTCAAAATATAATTTAGAGTAGTATGATTTACTATGCTACATTACATCACTACATTTAAAATAATCAAAATACATAAAACCTTAATCATCACCATTTTTTAGATTAATAGATGATAACACTGGATTATATATTATCTGTTTGGTTCCAGCATCCCTGTGACCCTACAGAGGACATGTGGTTTGGAGAATGAATGGATAGATGTATATTTTACATTCTTTGCGTAGTCTTGTCAGCCCAGGTTTTGTAAGAGGTGTTGAACCTCTTGCCTTCCTATCTGGATCCTCTATTAGCCCTTTCGTTTTTGTCCGTCTATCCGTCTTACACCACACAGGGCGATGTATCTTGACAACTCTAGGAGTTCTGACAGTCAGACGTCTAGAAGTTGGGAGATCTATGAAAATATTGCCCTATGTGGAAATTCGTCATAGAGCCTGAAGGTCTATGCAGAGTTTGTATTTGTGTTAGTATCTTACCCGAGTTCTGCATCATGTAAAGTTCTTCGCTGAGAGCATCATAATTATCCTCCAGCTGTCTCTTCTTTTGCTCCACGTTCTGCATGTACTCAGTGAGAGAGCGAATCTTTGCCTCATGCTGCTCACAGACACACACAGTCACAGAGACACAGAGGTAAAACACCATACAGAACACACAGCAGATCTGGGCCAGCATGAACCACACGTCATCTGCTAGCATCAGAACGATTCATGTCATGTAATGGTGTGCGAATTGATGGCCTGATGAAAATGAAGCCAGTCAAACTTGCTTTAGTACCAACGATACTTAGCAGAGTTACCCAGCAGATGTGGACAGATACATATTTGCATGCAACTCCAAACAAGAGCAAACTTACAATGACTGCAATGTTACAAGATAATCATAGTGAACTTAAACTATACGAACATGTAAAACAGAGATATATGGAGCTCTAAATGTTTACGCTGTGGAGAAAACCAAACGCAGCTTTGAGGAGACCGAGAGAAACATGATTATGCATTTCTGGATACGCTAATACCACTGGACACACTCACACACACCTGTGAGATGAGCAGCTGGCAGGAGGACAGCTCCCTGCTGGTTTCCTCCATCTTGCGATGGCACTCGAGCTGCATGTTCTCCAGCTGCCGGCAGCGCTTCACCATCGACTTCACCTCAGACTTGATCTTACTGATGTAGAGCCGCGCCACAGTGAACTCCTCCTCGATCGCACCGCTGATCTCCACCGGCTGCACACACATTACAGACACGTACACATCTGCATCTAAAGTCTTTTACCATAATGCCCCCCTTTTGTATTATTGCTCAAGTCATAAAATATGTCAAATTAATATTTTGAGTTCAATGATGTACTAATGTGGCAAGGAGCTGCATGATAAGCGGGATAATTACGCAGTAGGGTCTTGTATTACCCAGAAGAGTTTCTTTTGCATAACAATCTGCTGACGGCATACAACCCCTGAGCCCTGCCGTGCCCCTCTTTAATAACTATCACAATATTTCTTCCACGGTTTTAACAGTGATCTGTTGTGCCACTTTTTATGCAACAAAATTAAGTGATTGTTACATTTTTAAAGATTAGTTCATTAGTTTTATGCCTTCATTTGATTACAACTTTTTTTGATAATTAATTTGCGTTAAATCATAAATACAGCAGAAAAAGTTATATTATGGTAAAACAAATAAAATTAATTAGTAAAGTTTTATGTTTTTAATTGATTAGACATGCTTTTTGTTAATTAAACCATTAAAATGGAATCCAGAAAATTGAAAACAGAAAACAGAATTTGGGAAAAATAAAACATATTTCAGAGGGGCACTAAAAATTTGATCATTTATTCTTAAATTGTATACGTTTCATAATGTAAAAAAAAAAAAAAAGCAAAAAAAAAAACGTTTAGAGCTTATTAGAGGTCATTTTCACAACTCCCCCCCCCCCCCCAATAACATTTTTCTGAATTCTGAAATGCTTTTTGAGTACTAAAATTTAATTTTAACCACTAAAACAGAATTCAGAAAATGTTTAATGGGGATTAAAAAAAAGGATTTTGTGAAAATGACCTGTAATAAGCTCTAAATGATTTTTTAAATTATTATTTATTATTAGTTTTATAAAAAAATGTACATACATATTATTCTTTATTTTATACACTCTGAGCTCTATTACAGTCTTGTATTTGCCTTGTATTTTTTGCATTGTACTTGTCTGTAATTGAAAAAAAATAAAAAGTAAAAGCTACAAGTAATCTGAGAGGACTCTTACGAGCTTGATCTCTCCGTTGCCGACGATGGAGCTGAACTCGCTGAGGTCCTTCATCAGCCCGTTCAACACGTCAGCGATGCGCTTCCTCTGCTGTGAGCTCACTTCCTGCATCTGAGCAAGCTCCGCCTCCAGCTCCATCAGGCTGGCCTGTAGAGGAAAGGCAGCAGTGAACGCACACACACTCACACACACACACACACACACGCACACACACACACACACACACTCACCATCTTGTGGCTGAGCTGCTCTGCGAGCTGCTTGTTGTGCAGGCTCTTGTCCTCCACCTCCTGGCTCTTCTGGTCGTAGTTGACGGCCAGCTCCTCCAGCGCCTGCAACACCTCCCGCACCTCCGCTTTAGCGCTCTCACTCTCCGTCTGCAGGCGGCCCAGCTCCGTCTGCACCTTATCAGAGTCGCCACGCGTCGACGCCAGCAGCTGAACACACACCACAGCAGCCATTACACGTGACAGATTATGACCCTTTCACAAGATATAATAGAAATCTATGCTGTGCCCAGAATGTGTCATACAGCTCAAAATCCCCCCAGACCATTTATTATAGCTTGTCAAAGTTGCCCCCTTTTTGGGTGTGAGCAAAAACACGCCGTTTTGTGTGTGTCCCTTTAAATGCTAATGAGCTGCAGCTCCGCCTCCGTCCAGAAGAGGGCGGAGTCTTCACACGAGCTTCCCAGAATCCCAGAATAACCAGCAGCGAGTGCAGCCTTATGGATGTCCATTGCTGGACACTTTACAACCTTTTACAGTTAAAGTTTCAAGTATCTGTATCTTCATATTAGGAAATTTTTACTTCACTACATTTGAAAGCATATTAGGGATGCACCGGTATGCAAATGGCCGTTACTGATATGGTGGCGGACTAAAATATATATATCTTTCCTTATTATTTCAAATGTATGGGATTTAGACAGACTGATCTCAGACCCACACTGAGCCATGAACTGAGAGCATGACACGAGCAGAGTGCTGAATGTTAGGATTGAGTTATTAACCATGAAAAGCATAATTAGGTCATTTGTGAAGTCATTGTGCTGTACACGAGCGAGCTGTTTAAGCCCACTGTATGACATGCTTGAATGTGGACACCATCTGTAGGACACATTAGGGCATCACTAAATAATGTCAAATTATGCAAATGAGTGCCTGCTGCATATTCTCTGGTCCTGAGCAAATTATAGAAAATGTTTCACATGATATAAAATGTTTGCATACATTTAGAAGTCACACATTTTGTCCAATGTCATGTGAGATTGTATGTTTTGCTACCACCCTTTTTTATTTACTGTATGCTATATTTTGCTGTCGTTTTAACTACTTAGTTTTTGTTAATTAAAAGTAACGTCTGCTTATTTGCCGTGCGGCTGTCAAATGAAAACTCGAACTTTGAATATTCGCTGAACTGAAATAGACACCAGAATGCTAAATGATCCTCGATCTGAAATGCATCATGGACAAAAACACATCCAGTGCTTGGTTTGTGCTTATTGATTGTTGTTCATTAGAATTTTCCAGAAATAATGTCAATATAATTAGAATTTCGAGAGTAATTGAGTTTTTCAGCCCTGTTGATAGCCCTAATCTGCAGCTCATGCAATCTAATGCATCTACTAATCTTTCATTCTACTGATCTACTGAAATGACACATGGCTCTATTTCTGGAGAGATCACTCTATTGTCTGGGAGCATTACAACAGTGTGCTGACTTGTCTTGTAGGCATCTGCATTTAAACCTTTTAAATGTAAGCCTTTCACTATTTTGGAGTAATTCATATATGAATAATCAGGATGATCCCGATGTGACCTCTGACCTCATCCTGATCCAGGATCTGCTCCTTCAGCTTCTCCGACAGCTGACACTGCAGATTGATCTCGTCATCCTAGAACACACAGCGTAGGAAACAAGGGTCACACAAACTCATCTAGTTATGCATGTGCAGGCAAACCACACATTACTCAGACACCAGATATCATCTGTGATATAGTTTTGCTAGTGTGTGCAGGACACTACAGGTAATTTATGTAAGTGAGGAGAGCAAAATAAAGTAAACTGTGACATATTATACCCATCCTTCTTCATACAGTGACTACCAGTGACATTTATAAACATTTTGGACTAAAAATTATTCAGACACTGATCATGTTTTTCTGTAACTGCTGATGCTCTTTTTACACACAGACTGAACAACACGAAGCATTGCTTGTTCACTGGTGGAGCTAAACTGGTTTTCTCTAATTGTGTAGTTAAATTTACCAGCTGACAGATATTCAACATAATTCATGTGTGAGAGTCTAACAGAAGGACGGACAAAACCAGTGAAATATCAACTGAGTTCATAACTCTGCTCATCTTTTATCACCACTTTCTAGTGAATACATTGTGATGATGTGAGAAATGTTGGAGGTGTGTGCATAGAGTTCGGCTGGACTGTAGCTACTGTAATCTGATAGTGGTGTTGATCTGCAGGAGTGATCATGTGACTGACCTTATCGTCCAGCTGCCGGTAGAGTTTGCGGATCTCCTCCTCATATTTCTGCCGCTCCTCCTCCGAGATGCGCACCACTATGGAGGAGGAGTCCGAGTCCCTGTCCCTCTCCCGCTGGCGCTCCGACGAGGACCTGTCGTTGTCCAGGGCCGTGTCCTCGCTGCCCTCCAGCTTCACCACATCAGCGGCAGTCTGCTCCGTCTCGGGCACGTGCTCTCCTGGGGGACACATTCATCTTTACACAATATATGTGTGTGTGTGTGTTGTAGGGCTGGTGGAACGAATTCCGAAATTACAATATAATTAGAATATTAAAAAAATTCAATACTATTCGAATGCTGAAGTTACTATTCGAATATTGCTTTGTTATGTATATTTTTTGTACATTTTTTATAAGCAATCTTGCCTTTCTCGCCGCCTTGGCTTACACCTCAAAATGAAATGCTTTTGTTTCGTCTGATGAACAATAAACCTTTTGAATCGTGACAGAATTGTGCACCTTATCCAGGCTGTATCATCATAACAATACTGTCAAAAATGGCAATTGTTTGACGACGAAAAAAGCCCCCCCCTCCCCCCGTGAAGCAAAAAACGCAAATATCTCGGCAAAAACTCAACGGATTCGGCGAGCTCAGTGGAACCGTCTAGTCGAACTGAAAAGAACGATATACGTTTCTGAATTGTTGGTGGTGTTTTCACAGAAATATGAGCCGAAAACCACCGGAAGCGTTTCAACCATATTCAGCACGAATAAAATGTTTATTGTAATATTAGATAGTGGACAGAACGTGTAACAACAACCACATGCTATAGTGGCATTGGCCATCCATAAGCCTGTGTAATGTCGTAAATATTAATAATAGGATGAATTTGAGCATTTAATATTCGAATATTATTCAAACATTAAATAAAATAAGGAATGGAATTCGAATAGTATTATAGAGGAAGATTGACAGCCCTCGTGTCTAGTGTGTATAATTATTTTGCATATATAAATACACACACATGCATGCATATATTTACGAAAAATGTGTTATTAATATATAAAATATGTATATTTATATATAATATAAATTATGTATAAATATATATACAGTATGCAAATATTTCTTAAATATATACATACATATGTGCGTAGGCTATTTATATATACAAAATAATTATATACACTACACACACATATATATTATGTAAACACAAACTTTTATTTTGGATGCGATTAATCGTTGCCCAGCCCTAATTTTTTTTTACCTATTATAATATTACCTAATACCACATTTTTTTATTGATGAATAAAGTGGCACACTTGATGTGAATCTGTTTGGTGTCCCATTTGTCACTTTATCAAACTTATCAGTAATCTTTTGAGTTAATATTGTAAGTAGGCTTGAGAGGATTTGTCAATTATAGACCTAGAATTATATCTAGCTCTAATCTCTTTTATATATAAAGGTCTGTATCCTTCCAACTACACTCACTTCTGCAGAGAAATGCTCTGAGTGAGACTAAGCTGGACGTAGAGCCCTGAAACAGATCAGTCAACCGCTCCTATAGTCCGACTGTGGCTCTATTACTGGCCTTTACTGCTGATGCTGACAACCCTGACCATGTGTTTCTTGTATACGCTTAAAGGGGTGGTGTAATGTGTCAATAATAAGTCTATAATGTGTGTATGTGTGTATCTCACCCTCAAAAAGTGACAATTTTAACATGCTATAAAAATATCTGTGGGGTATTTTGAGCTGAATGCACATACACACTGTGGACATGAGAGTTATATAACATCTTGAAAGGGCAGGAGGCTTTAAAGGCGGTGTGAGTGAGAGCGGTGTTCAGGCTCACCGCTGCGCCAGCGCTTCAGCTCCAGCTCCAGCCGCTGCACAGTGTCCCTCAGGCTCTTGCTCTTCTCCTTCTCCTTCTCGTACTTCCTCTTCCACTGCTCCGCCGTCAGCTCCAGGTTAATGGAGGCTGTGTTCTTGATGGTCTTAGCACTGCACACACACACAAACACACGGGTCTCAGTCTCAGAAATCAGCACTGCACTGTGTTTCCTTTTATTCTCCGCCACAATGTTCTGCAATTAAATCAACCTAAAATCTGCCATTGATTTACACTGATGTTCAACACTCACAATGTATCCAAACACTATAAACGCTTTAACACACCGCAGTTCTAGAGTCAGTGGATATTTAGCCATTTATTTACAGGGATTCATTAATTAAAGGATTTCAAGTGATCTAAGGGAATAAAAAAAAACAAAGGTCTATTGACGTAATCAATTTAAACTATTTGCAAAAGATAAAAAAAGATTTAAAATATGCACACATTCTCTCTTAATCTAATATGTCAAAAACACAAAACGCTCCTTGTATTGTCACACTCAGTTATGAATTACATGAATCATGTAAATAATAGCATTTTTCAATTAAACATGGCGCATTTGATAAATAGAAAAAGTTGAGTATATTGCATATTTTTTGCCGATTATTACCGTTGGTCACTGAACATTTAAATCGTAAAAACATTTGTCAAATACTAGATGTTTAGCTACTTCTTACCGCACACTTGTTCACCATTAAAACTAAAGCGTTACTAGTAATTGGCAGTCGTCTTTTGTGAACGGTAAGCCCAGCTTTCTTTGATCTGATTGGCCAGCACAAGTTTTCAAAGATCATGATAAAAGGTGTTAATAAAAGACAAGAGCTTGTGTTTTAAACCATATATTCCGCTCTCTGTGAGATATTGGCTTATTACGTATGTCCGTGATAGAGAAATAAATTGTGAGTGTATTAGAGCTTAATGTAATGCAGTTGTCACTGTGTGCCTATTGGTCCTCGCATAGCATGACAAATAAAGCTTTTATTCAAATTGTGAGCTGATTCTACTCAGAAAGCAATCAGAGTCAATCATTTCATGACTACATTGCAGTGAATCTCTTATTTGCATCTACAGTTTATTGGCTATAATGACAGAATCGCAAAAGTATAGAACTTGCGCAAAATGCAACCATTGATAAAAAGGGGACTGATTTAAACGCCTCTGATTGGCCATTGCGTTCAACAGACATGTTTGTGATTGGCTACAATGCTCAACGCAGCAAAGGTCATTGTCAGCAGAAACCTTAAATGCAAAGAGGGAAATATAAATATAATGCTGTAATATGCACTTTTCACGATTAGGTAATCGCAGCAACTGTAATTGTATGCACAATTATTTGTCTGATTGATTGTTTGACCTCTAAGAGAAAGAAAAGGTAAAAGATCATTCGGGCTTAAGTCCCTTTTGTCACGGTTCATGGATTCAGTGACTCATTCTGTTTTCTCACTTATTGAATATTTCTTCAATGAACCTATTTCACTTGCTATTGAATCCGACTCTGCTTCCAGATATAACCTGACAGAACGATCTGACCACAAATGGATTCAGCAAGAGAGGAGAGTCTGCAGGAATTTCTGTCCCGCAGTAATTCATGCATCGATCGTCAAGAAGAACAGATGTTAGCCACTGGTCAAGCGGTACAGGTCTTAGTGGTGCAGGTGTCCGAGCTCACCAATCAACTTATAATGGTTCCCACTGCGGCAGCCCCACCGCCAGTTCCCCCGCTCCTACTCTCGATTGCCAGCATGAGCCGCGCACAGAGTGCTACACGGGTGAGCCAACTATTGTAGAGCATTTTTAACTAAATGTTCTCTGTACTTTTCTCTTCAGCCACAGACATTTTCCACCAAATAGTCTGAGGTGGCGTTCATCATAACGCTGTTGTCAGGGCGCGCGGCTCAATGGGGAACGGCGGTGTGGTCTAATCAACACCCTTGCTGCTCCTCGTTCCATGCACTTTCTGAGGAAATGAGGCGGGTCTTCGATTGCGAGGTCGCGACCTCCGTCAGAACAACAGACCCGTCTCTGATTACTCCATCAAGTTCCGGACATTGGCGGCAGAGTGCAAATGGAACGAGGAGGCGCAGTGGGACATGTTCCTGCATGGGCTGGCTGACCGCATTCAAAAGGAGATCTTTGCGTTGGAGCCACCCACTAGTCTGGATGGATTCATTGAATTAGCCCTGCGCGTGGACGCACGTCTTCAACGAGAGGATCAGCGGACACGTTAGGCTCCGGGTCTTCAACCTTCCGAGTATTCTACCACCTGTGCCAGGAATGCGGTCAGCCCCACATCCGATCACGAGTCCATGCAGTTTGGTAGAGTTCGGCTTTCCCGGGAGGAGAGAGAACGGCCGAGAGTGAGAGGACTGCGTCTGTACTGTGGAGGAGCTACACATTTCTTGGTGGATTGTCCGCTAAAAGATTAAGCCCGACAGTTGCTCTGCGGTTACTGTCAGGCGGATTAACCACGGAGAAAACCGAATCGATTACTCTCCTGCCGGTAAGACTGCAATGGGCAACCGGAGGTCATCACTGCCAGGCTCTGCTGGATTCAGGGGCGGAAGGTAATTTCATGGACTTCACCCTGGCACAACACCTTCAAATTTCCATAACTCCACTCACTCACCCGATATCCGTCAGTGCACTTAACGGACAAGAACTCCCTGCCATCACTCCACCGGTCTTATCACCCCCATCACATCAGGAAATCACACCGAAGAACTATCATTTTTACTCACTGAGTCCCCATCAGCATCCATAGTTCCACCCCACCCCTGGTTGCTTCAGCACAATCCCCGAATTGACTGGAGCCACGGTTCCATCTCGGCCTGGAGTGATCAGTGTTATGCTTCCTGTCTTGTGTCTGCTTGTTCGTCGGTGTCTTGTTCTTTGTTGCAGGATGAGCCAGTGAATCTGTCAAACGTGCCTGGGGAGTATCTCGACCTGAAGGAAGTGTTTAGTAAGTCCAGGGCTGCTTCTCTTCCTCCGCATCATCCCTATGACTGTGCTATAAATCTACTGCCAGGTACGTCTCCAACTAAAGGCAAGTTATACTCACTTTCTGCTCCAGAGAGGGAGGCCATGAAGAAATACATTTCTGCTTCTCTTACAGCCAGGCTCATCCGTCCTTCCTCTTCTCCACCGGGGGCAGGGTTCTTTTTTGTGGGGGATGGGTCTCTGCGACCGTGTAAAGACTACCGAGGGTACCGAGAATACCTATCCTTTGCCGTTGATGTCTTCAGCCTTCGAGCGGTTACCGGGAGCAATCATCACAAAAATGGACTAACTTAATGCATATAATTTGGTTCGCACAAGGGAGGGGGATGATTGGAAAACTTTAACTTTAACTTTTAATACCCCCAGGGGGAATATTTAGTCATGCCTTTTGGTCTGTCTAACTCCACTCGTCAATGACGTGCTGAGAGATATGGTAAATCAATTTATATATGTCTACCTGGATGACATATTGATATTTTCCTATTCTCTCCAGGAACATGTGCAGCACGTCAGACGAGTACTCCAGTTTCAGCTCCCATTCTGATGGCCCTGATCCTTCACGTCAGTTCGTGGTGGAGGTCGACGCGTCAGAGGTGGAGGTAGGAGCGGTTCTCTCCCAGCGCTCGTCCACGGATAACAAGATGCACCCTTGCGCATTTTTTTCGCATCGTTTATCACCCGCCGAGCGTAATTATGACATTGGTAACAGAGAGTTGCTGGCAGTCAAGTTAGCGCTGGAGGAACAGCACAATTGGTTAGAGGGTTCGGGGGTACCTTTTATCGTCTGGACCGATCATAAGAACCTTGAATATATCAGATCAGCTAAACGACTCAACTCCAGGCAGGGCAGGTGGGCACTTTTTTCGGTTGTTTTCTCTTTCATATCGTCCGGGTTCTAAAAACATCAAGCCTGATGCTTTGTCTCGTATTTGTGATCGTTCCGAGCGCCCGTCCACTCCCGAGTGCATTTTACCTGAGAGACTCAATTGTCTCCACACTCACATGTGAGATCGAATCGAAGGTCCATTCGGCCTTAGAAGGGGTAAAGCCTCCGCCCGAGTGTCCACAGAGTTTTTTATTTGTGCCGGAGGGGTCATGGTCCGACGTCATTCGGTGGGGTCATTGCTCCAACGTGGCGTGTCATCCAGGAGTATGTCGCACCAGTTTTTTTTGTCAAACAACGATTCTGGTGGCCTTCTATGGCTCGAGAGTTTTGTTTTGGCATGTTCTGTCTGTGCTTGTGGTAAGACTTCCAATCGCCATCCAGATGGGTTACTCCAACCGCTGTGTGTCCCTTCGAGACCCTGGTCCCACATCTCTCTAGATTTTGTTACTGCCCTCCCGGCCTCCCAGGGCAATACAGTCGTTTTGACCGTAGTGGACCGGTTCTCAAAGGTGGCTCATTTCATCCCCTTGCCCAAATTACCATCTGCCAAGGAGAGAGCGGTTGCGGTAGTGGACCACGTCTTTCGATTACATGGCCTCCCAATGGACGTGGTCTATGACAGGGGTCCCCAATTTGTTTCCAAATGTTGGAGAGAATTTTGTCGCTTATTGGGGGCGAGTGACAGTCTATCTTCACGTTTTTATACCCAGAGCAACGGCCAGACCAAGCGTTTTGCAGAATCCTTCCTCCTGGAGTCAGAAACTCTCATGGGTTGAGTACGCACACCGATGTGTCATCCACGGGCCTATCTCCGTTTGAGTGTAGCGTAGGTTACCAGCCACCTATTTTTCTCAGTCTGGAATCCAAAGTCACAGTCCCCTCTGCTCACACGTTCGTCCAGAGGTGCCGCCACACTTGGAGAAGAGCCCGTGAGACTCTCCTCCAAGTGGGAGTGCGCACGAAGGCTTAGGCCAATCGCCACCGGTTGAAGCATCCCGTATACATCGTGGGTCCAAAAGTGTGGCTTTCTTCCAAGAACATTCCTCTTTATTTATTGTCAAGGTTCATGGATTCAGTGACTCATTCTCTGTCAGGTGTGTGTGTGTCTGCTGATTGTCTGATCACTTCAGCGCCAGCTGTGGCTTATTTAACTTCACTATTTAATGCCTGTGAATTACTTTCTTGTTGTCAGATCATTGGGTTTTGTGAGCTTGTCCGGTCTTCGTGTAGTCCTGGATCCTGTCCGTTTCCTGAGGATTTCTACAGGAGTGTTGCCCATTGCGTTCCTGCGCCACTCTGAACCACGGACCTATTATACTTCAGACTCAGACTCTGTTTTCTCACTTATTAAATATTTCCTCAATAAACCTATTTCACTTGGTATTGAATCCGACTCTGCTTCCAGATATAACCTGACACCTTTAGCCCAACCTTTTTTTAACTCTATATATACTGTATATAGTTCTCCTAACAGTCTACTACAGGAATTGAAAAAACGAATCAAATATAAAAATACAACACTTTATAGTCACTGAATGATTTAAATACACATTGATTATTTTTAAGCTACTGAAGTTATTCAGTCAAGAGCAGTGAGTGATTTCTCTTTGTCTTTTGTTGTTTGATGAACATTAATGACACAGACAGCAGCGGGAATATTAGGCTACTGTCACTTTAAGAGCTAACGCACAGATACACTATACTAAAACCAATTTTGTTTCCCAACTGTTTATGTTCACTTAACTCTGTTTAATATCAAGCACATCCCGAAGTAGACTGCATTATATGACAGTTACGTGACATGCTTTGACTGATTTGGATGTTGAGTTTGGGCTTTTAAGGAAGAATGAAAGCGCACTGCAGTCAAGGAAAGTAAAACAATGCAGCACAATAACGGTTTTATCTAAATTATCGTGTTTCAATAATCTTTAGAAACTGAAATTAAAACAAAAATTCAGTTCTTGCACAACCCTAGAGCATTTTTCAGTACGTAACTGAACTCAGAAAGAAATACAATAAAGATTACTGTATTATCTATATATTAATAGAGAAATTAATTTGTTCCCTTGTTTTAGTTAATTGTGGCAACATTGTACTAAAGCAAGGGAAGAAATGATTACAATGAGGGAACGCATTGTTAATGGTTGTGCCTGATATGTATGTATTATGTATGTATGTATATGTGATGTGCGGGCTCTGTGTGTGTGATGTGCGGGGTGATGTGCGGGGCTGTGTGTGTGATGTGCGGGGCTGTGTGTGTGATGTGTGGGGCTGTGTGTGTGCGGGGCTGTGTGTGTGATGTGTTACCGCTGTCCAAACATCAGCGTGGACTTGGTTTCGGCGTCGTTGTAGCTGGAGGGAGAGCAGCAGATGAACATAGTGGTCCGACAGTTCCCTCCCAGAGAGTCCTGCAGGATCCTCGTCATCTTACTGTCCCGGTACGGCACATGAGTCTTCTGCTCACACAGGAGAGATGTGCAGTGAGACCAAACACACATGTACAGGAGTGTGTGTGTGTGTGTGTGTGTGCACTCACAGTTCCTTCAGCAAGGGCAGAGATGACGTTTCCCAGAGAAGACAGAGATTTATTGATGTTTTTAGCCTCGTCCAGAACGGCTCCGGCCGCCCCAGTCTTGCTGACCTGTGTGTGGAGACACGACACCAACAACGTAATCCGGCTGACATCACATGTACTTCTGACGCATCTTTACATTATGCAGATTAATTCAAGAAAAATGAGTTTTGAAAGAGTCATGATTGCCACAACAACACATGATCTCCTGCATCAGTGAAGGGTTTAAGTCATACAGTATGTGAGGTCATCGCTGGTGTGAACACATGCTGTGCACTTTTCAGCTTTATTCCTGTTTGATTGCCTGTACACACCTTCACTTTACAGTAAGAGCAGACGCAGGCATTCGCTTACAGTTATTTTACCTGTACAAAACCAGTCCGTTATACTGTTTGATACTGCAAACTGGTATTTGTTCTAAAAAGCACTATTTGTTCGGGATTAGTGTAACATGGAGAGGTGGGGTAAAGTAATTTTTCCCAGAGTTTCTCAGTGATTATAGTTCCGTCCTAATGTGCATCTCAGTAATGGTAATCATTACGAAAAATGTCAGTAAAGATTACGCCGACATATCTTCTGTTAAAAAGGTCCGGAAAAATAACCTCAGGCAATGCTAATCCCGTGCAAATAGACCCGCTGTAAATATGTACGTAAATATTCCATAATTTCAGTCAAATATTCCGTTTTTCTGGTATGGAGGCACTTGTAAAAGCATTCAGTTCTTTCTAGATGGTGGGACGAATCTGTGGCAGAACTCAAGTGTTTTACACACACCATCAGATCAGAAAGAAGATGGAAAGTACTTGTAGGCGGCACAAAATGTCTCGGTTACGTATGTAAACCTTGTTCCCTGAAGAAGGGAACGGAGATGTAGTCGGATGTACAGAACTGATTTCGATCACGCTTAGGGAGCCTGTCATCTTCGAGTATTGATAAAACGAGCCAATGCACATTGGCGTGCGACATTTGCATCTCACACTCTGCCCCGCGGCGTGGGTATAAATACGGACACGGATGCACGCACAATTTGTTTTTCGCTGAGGAGCCGAGCGTAACTCTGAGGCCCCATTTACACAAAGGGAAAACGCAGAAATTTCTCTGCGGTTTGGCCTCTCATTTACACGAAAACCCAGTTTTTATCACAGAAAACGATTATTTCTAAAAACCGGCCAAAGTGGAGATTTCTGAAAACGCTGGTTATGTGTTGCTGTGTCTACTGGGAGAAACGGGGTTTTAGGTTCTCTCTTGTCGATTCTGAGGATTCTGATTGGCTTGCATAGCTTTATCCTTCTCCCTACACTGCCGCCCATAGGTTTGGCATAGTTATGATGGCGCTCGACGCCGTATTTATGCGGGTTGTGTGCACAATGTTATTATTGAAAACTGAAATTGAAAATTCGTTTCTCTAAATACCCGGCTATGAGTAAACGTGGCCTGGGTCAGCGGTGGTCCAGCAATAGTGGCGACGGGACTACGTCTCTGTTCCCTCTTTCAGGGAACGAGGGTTACATACGTAACAAGACGTTCCCTTTCAGTTCGGTCACGTTCAACGTAGTCGGATGTACCGTACTGATTGGGATCCCTATTAAAACGCCACTAGTGCTGCCACCTTCCAGTGCCTAGACAGAAGCCTCCTGATCCCCCCGCATTATTGAGGCAGAGATAGGACAGGGCTAAGCCCATGGAAGTCACTGCTGTTCCGCAAGATCCACTCAATCAGACTTGATAACACTGGGAAAGCGTTCCCTTTCTTTGGAAAGGAAGACGCTGCGGAAGCCACATCCTGGCCATAGGGAGGTAACGTGGAGGATAGACATATGGACTGGGAGTTATCGGTCAGCATATGGAATGGGGTGGCTCCAGCCTATGACGGGGGGGGGACTCAACCAGACAGTGACGGCAGAGCAGGCTCTGCCAAGGGAAGACACGGGGTTGCCGCAGGGAGCCGTACCGTGGAAGAATACACATATGAGATCACCGTAGGGATCACAATATATGGACCCAGCCTAACACAGGTTCCACCAGTGCAAACGAGTGATAGGCCTGGCCTCGGACGCTCTGCCACGTCCATAGCCGAAGGGTATGGAAGAACTCGACAGGGTTCGGCTAATAAGGAGCAACTCTCCTAGAGCAAGAATTGCACACGTATCGAGTCCATAGGAGGGGACTGGTGCAGCAAGCTGACACTTCGAACCGGGCTCACGGTGAAACTGGCTTCATGTGAAGGGAGCCCACGGGAAGCAATCGGCTCGACACATTTCACTAATTAGTTATATCTCCTGGCTGAAAAACTGCTAATTAGCAATTCCAGGTGATTGTAACAAAATACTGAGGAGGACATTTACTTTCTGAACCTGGACTTTACACCTCTGCCATTTAATAGATGGCATTGATTCAATGAATTGACCAGCGATGGTAAACGCCATCAACGCCATTCATGGTAAATACCCTTAAATGTTAAAAGGATGATACGACAAATATTTCAATTTCCTTGGACACGGCAACCTTTTCACGAATATGACTTGACCTCAAAGCCAGACGGAGGTCATCGCACGCGCTCAGTCGATCTCTCAATTACTGTCTGATCAGGCTTAAGTGCAAATCCACGAAGCCTCAATACAAATAACCATGATGTAGCATCTGGACCAATCAGACACACACTAACCATTCATTATATTTTAATTAATAATCCAGCAAACTCACTCTCCCAACAAAGGCCTATGAAACTCCCCCCAAAACTAACATCACAAATGAAGCTTACCCACTGGAAGAACCTGGTGTCCTCTTACTTTGCAAACTATGGTAAACCAAATTTATGTGTGGCACGTTTGGTCTCTATAAACTCCAAAATTTGTCCCCCATTTGTTAATTTACATTACATTTTGCTAACTTTGTGACACATTAGTATTATAAGAATCGTGAAGATTCTTCTCTTAAACACCCAATGAAATTACATATTCAAATGCCTCCTAGAACACAATGGGTCGGAAAAGTTTCCCTCCAAAGCGAACTCTTCTTATTGGCTCAAACACCTCCAGAGGGTGTAACATCTTCACGCTTTAAAAATCACTGATCACAAGATCAGTGCTCTGTTAACTCTCAGCTCTCTTGCTCTCTTACGCTCGCTCTTACTCTCTTGGTTCTTCCTGAGAAGTCCTACTGTGAAGATGATGCTGAACTAGAAGTCCCCCAAGGACCCCCAAGCTTGTGCCAGGCTGCGGCCTCGTCTTTCCCTTCACCAAAGATCCTCTGACTCCCACTGGTTCTCTCTCATCAAGAACACATCAGCAAAGATCAACTGGAGCCTCAACAAATTGCATCGGGACAGTTTAATTTAAATTGGCGAGACATGCAAGTATCAAACTTAGTCTCATTATTTGATACATTAAGAATCCTTATCCTTTTTAAAAAGGGCTTGTTAGAACTAAACTGATGGTTTGCTCAAGGCTGATGATCTGCTGAATTTCCAACAATGCTATATCTTCTTGCTTTCCTGTATTCTGCTTCAGCTCTCTTTCCCTTGGTACTGTATGCATGTTTGTGTATGTTAGAGTAGTTTAAATGTTTAGTCTAAAGTCTTGTTCATATCACACATAAAGTTGTCCGTGTCTCAAGCTCATATCCGGAGTCACTAATCATAGATTTTGACTACTTGCTCTTAGTAGTACTTAGTAAGAAAGACATTTCCCATGCCACGGAAATGTCCATTTCTATTAATCAATTATTAACCAATATTGAGGGTTCAAAGGATGAACTTAGTAATTGGTTGTAATGTTAATGTAGCTACATAAAGTTAATCAAAGATTAACTGATCCAAATATTCATAATCAATTATAACAAGTTATGATTGGTTATAAATATTTCATAGAGCTAATTCGCTACAATGATAAACAGTCTTGTTATCATTAACTTATTTAACATTCAAAACACATGCACGAAGTTCAAAACAAGAAGGGCATAGCCTTATGAAAAAAGAAAACATGTGAATATCGCGGAATATTGCATTTCTCTGCGGTTGGCTCGTCAGTAGCGTGATACTACAATGTTGCGTTACAATATTGCGGTTATCGCGACAGGCCTGTTTTTGATCAATGCAATTAAAGTCAATGGGGTCCAATGTTGCGTGTAAGCCCAACACTATTCCAGTAAAGATAGACAGTCCCACAGGTGTGTAGAGTACCTTCTCGCTGCCGGCCAGATCCACCAGGTAGAGCTTCCCGCAGAGCTTTTGCTCCGTCTCCACGTGCTCCTGCTTGATGTTGATCAGGAAGATGCTGTGACTGCGAGAGCTGTGCTCGTTCATGTCTGACCACACAACAACACTGCTTTACTCTTCACTCTCCTCATATCTATATGATATCATGTGTTTCTACAGCTACATTCAGTGAGATTATAAGGAGCGTGAGCACTCACTGGTGACGGCCACGTGCCGGTTGGACTTGCCCTCGTCAATGACGTCCATGACCTCTTCCGGACTGGAGACGAAGCGCTCGGTGCAACCCTGATAACACACACTTCATTATTGCGAACGCAACCCTGATAACACACACTTCATTAGCACTGGTAGAGGCTCAAAGGTGTCGTTCACCTCAGAATTAACATTTCCTGATCTTTTACTCATTTACCCCACATCATCCAAGATGTTCATGTCTTTGTTCAGTGGAAAAGAAATGAAGGTTTTTGAGGAAACCACTCCAGGATTTCCTCCATATAGTGACTTGAATGGGGTCCAACGGGTCGAAGGTCCAGATGTGAGTTTCAGTGCAGCTTCAAAGTCTCGACACGATCCAGCCGAGAAATACGAGTCTCATCCAGACAAACCAGCGACATTTATAACACAATACACATTTATATACTTTAAACCACAAATGCTCGTCTTGCACTAGCTGTGATGCGACACACATTACGTAATCACGCTGAAAGGTCACGCGTATTCCGGTTCAGAAATGTAGAGTAGAGCGAAAAACTCTCTAATTTTCTCCTCCAACTTCAAAATCGTCCAACAACGTTGTTTTAACCTTTTATTTTTTATTTTTTTAAATGCCGTTTGACTCAGTCTTTGCACGTCGGCTTTGTAAACACTGGGTCGGTTCTTCCGCCTACGTCACGCATGACCTTTCAACCTGATCTCGTAATGTGTGGCGCATCACAGCTAGTGCAAGATGAGCATTTGTGGTTAAAAGTATATAAATGTTTATTTAGTTATTAAATGTCCGCTGGTTTGTGTAGATGAGACAAGTATTCCTCGGTTGGATCGTGTCGAGACTTTGAAGCTGCACTGAAACTCACATCTGGACCTTCGACCCGTTGGACCCCATTGAAGTCACTATATGGCGGAAATCCTGGAGTGGTTTCCTCAAAAACCTTCATTTCTTTTCAACTGAAGAAAAACATAAACATCTTGAATGATGTGGGGAGAGTAAATGATCAGGAAATGTTAATTCTGAGGTGAACGACTCCTTTATCTCACTCTCACTGAATATGCTGATGGTTCACCTTCACGTAAGGAACTCGGTTCTTGTCCTCGTGCACAGACAGGTTGGTCTTCGTGACTGAAGAGGAAAGAAACACAATGAGGAGTAATGTTTGGAATTCGTTACGCTGCACTATTTCTGATTCCTACAAACCGTCCAGGAGATCCCGGATCTTCTCCATGTAGATCTCGAAGTAGGACACCTGAGGAGAGCAAACACTGGTTTAGAGAGCACAGTTCGAGCATAAGCGCTCGGGTTTATCGTTTGCTCTGTGTACTGTGGTGGATTTTTTAATTAATCATGACTAACATTTATTTTTCTGGCAGGAATAACATTTATATGCTTTTGAATCCTACATGTTCCCAACCCTGTCAAAAACAAAGACTGTGTGTTTGTGTGTGTGTGTGTGTGTGTGTGTGTGTGTGTGTGTGTGTGTGTGTGTGTGTGTGTGTGTGTGTGTGTGTGTGTGTGTGAATCATGTCTGAATATAACAAAAGGGGAAATTAAACTAGCCGGATGTCTAGGTTTATAAACTCGTGCCTTTGAGTAACAGAGTGAAGCAATCCTTGACCTCAGTGCAGCATTTGACACTGTGTGCCACTCTACACTTATCTCACGACTGTCTGAAATAGGCATCACGGGTGCGGCACTTCAGTGGTTGACCTCATATCTATGCGATAGACAACAATTTGTTAAGATAGGCAAAAATCGCTCACGGTCAGTTTGTGTTTCCCATGGTGTGCCCCAAGGCTCTGTACTTGGCCCGCTTCTATTTCTAATATACTTACTACCGTTAGGCGAGATCATCAGACAGCATGGTCTCAATTTTCATAGCTACGCTGATGATATTCAAATCTACTTCACGATTGACCCGAACTCATCTTTTCCACCCCCTTCAGTTATCTCCTGCCTTCACGACCTTAAAACATGGATGTCCTCTAACTTTTTGCAGCTTAATGCTGGTAAAACAGAAATCCTGTTGATTAACCCTAGATCACAAAACTCACCCAGACATGACATTTCTATTGACATTGATGGTGTTGAGATTAGGCCTTCAAAAACTGTACAGAATCTGGGAGTTTTGTTCGACCCCACGCTCTGCTTTCACTCACACATTAGTCAGACTGTCAAATCATGCTTCTTCCACCTGCGGAATATTGCTCGTATTCGCCCCTCTCTTACCTTTACAGATGCGGAAACTGTTATTCATGCTTTTATCACTTCCAGATTGGACTTCTGTAATTCATTATATAGCAGACTACCCACCAAAGCAATACACCACCTCCAAATGGTTCAAAACTCTGCTGCATGCACCCTCACGTAAAATAAAAAATCTGCTCACATCACTCCTATCCTTCACCAACTGCACTGGCTTCCTGTCATACACCGCATCCAATTTAAACTGTTAATCCTAATATTTAAAGCCCTGCATGGCCCGGCACCCAAATACCTTGTTGACTTGGTACAGCCATATGTTCCAACTCGGGCCCTCAGATCTAGCACAGAAACCTTCTCGTGGTACCCCGGGTCAGACTCTCCACGGTGGGTGGAAGGGCTTTTAATGTTGCTGGCCCTACGCTCTGGAATAAGCTGCCCCCGAATCTTTTTGCGAACGACAACATCCGGTCCTTCAAAAAACATCTGAAAACTCATTTCTTCAAGCTTGCCCAATAAATCATCTTCCTTATCACTGTTTTCTCTGTTCTACACCTTTCCAACTCTATCTGCTACATACTTTATCATAATAGCATAGTTGATATATAATGCAATATCTCCTTCTTTTCATGCAAACCAGTGTATGCTTGTTTTCCATCTGTTTTGTAAGCAGATGGCCTTTGTATTTGTTCGCTTGTTGTTTATTTGCTATTTGTTTTTTGTATTACATTGTGAAGCGACCTTGGGTTCTTGAAAGGCGCTATAGAAAATAAACATACTATTAATTAAGAAAGCAGAGTTTGCTTCTGCCTAGTAACAGAAGGGTTTGCATAAGAACCAATCAAATTGTAGGGAAATGATATAATGTATCATCATGTCCACTTTGCCATGCTCCTTGTCTATAAAAACTGTTGTATTTTTGCAGGTGGGATTCTCTCTGAAGCGGCCGTGATTAAAGCATATACGAAGGCATTGTCTGGAGTGTGTAGTTATTGCTGCACAACAGGCTAGTGGGACACTAGAGACCTTATTCCCAAGTTCAGTGTGAGACTCGTTAATGTAATTTTATTGCTGGTCTTAAGGTTTATGCGCCGTTATTTCTGTGATACAGTGCCTTTTTAGACAAACGTCTACATGTTTTGCTCCACTGTAAGGATTGTTTAGGTGAGATACATGCGATTGATTTATTCTATGATTGATTTAGAATATATTCTTATCTATCTATTTAATTTTTTACTTTTTTTATTTCTGGAAATGCAGCATACACTGAGCCCAAGACAAATTTCCCTAAGGGAACAATAAAAAAACCATATAGTATAGTATAGTATAGGACAGTACAGTATAGTACAGTATAGTACTGTATAGTATAGTACAGTATAGTATTGTATAGTACAGTACAGTATAGTACAGTATATTATTGTATAGTATTGTATAGTATAGTACAGTATAGTACTGTAAAGTATAGTACAGTATTGTATAGTATAGTACAGTATAGTATGGTATAGTACAGTACAGTACAGTATAGTACAGTATAGTATAGTATTGTATAGTATTGTATGGTTTGGTATAGTATTGTATAGTATGGTATGGTATGGTATAGTATAGTATCGTACCATATAGTGCAGTATAGTATTGGATAGTATAGTATAGTATAGTATGGTATGGTATAGCATTGTATAGTGTGGTATAGTATAGTACGGTATTGTATTGTATAGTACAGTATTGTATTGTATAGTACAGTATAGTACAGTACAGTATTGTATTGTATAGTATGGTATAGTATTGTATAGTATGGTATAGTACAGTATAGTACAGTATTGTATTGTATAGTACAGTATAGTATAGTATTGTATGGTATAGTATAGTATTGTATAGTATGGTATAGTATAGTACAGTATAGTATTGTATAGTACAGTATAGTATTGTATAGTAAAGTAGAGTATTGTATTGTATAGTACAGTATTGTATAGTATAGTACAGTATAGCATAGTATTGTATAGTATAGTACAGTATAGTATTGAATAGTACAGTACAGTATTGTATAGTACAGTAAAGTATAGTACAGTATAGTACAGTATTGTTTTGTATATTATAGTACAGTATAGTATTGTATAGGATAGTATAGTACTGTATAGTATAGTATTGTATAGTATAGTATAATAAAGTATAGTACAGTATAGTACAGTATAGTATTGTTTTGTATAGTATAGTACAGTATAGTATTGTATAGGATAGTATAGTATTGTATAGGATAGTATAGTACTGTATAGTATAGTATTGTATTGTATTGTACAGTATAGTAAAGTACAGTATAATACAGTATAGTATTGTTTTGTATAGTATAGTACAGTATAGTATTGTATAGGATAGGATAGTACAGTATAGTACAGTATAGTATTGTTTTGCATAGTATAGTACAGTATAGTATAGTACTGTATAGTATAGTACAGTATAGTATTGTTTTGTATAGTATAGTACAGTATAGTATAGTATTGTATAGGATAGTACAGTACTGTATAGTATAGGATTGTATAGGATAGTATAGTATTGTATAGGATAGTATAGTACTGTATAGTATAGTACTGTATAGTATAGTATTGTATAGGATAGTATAGTACTGTATAGTATAGTACAGTATAGTACAGTATAGTATTGTATAGGATAGTATAGTACTGTATAGTATAGTACAGTATAGTGTAGTATAGTATTGTATAGGATAGTATAGTACAGTATAGTATAGTTCAGTATAGTATTGTATAGGATAGTATAGTACTGTATAGTATAGGATAGGATAGTACAGTATAGTATTCTATAGGATAGTATAGTATTGTATAGGATAGTATAGTACTGTATAGTATAGTATAGTACAGTATAGTATAGTATAAGATAGTATATTACTGTATAGTATAGTATAGTACAGTATAGTATTGTATAAGATAGTATATTACTGTATAGTATAGTATAGTACAGTATAGTATAGTATAAGATAGTATATTACTGTATAGTATAGTATAGTACAGTATAGTATTGTATAAGATAGTATAGTACTGTATAGTATAGTATAGTACAGTATAGTGTAGAGTGCGGCCTGGAGCCGGCCTGGCAAGCCCCGGTCAGGTGTGTAGGGGACATTTAGCACACTACCTTGATGTGGAACTCCAGGTTCTCGTCCATGGAGAAGATGTGGTTGAAGATGTCCTCTGCGATGCGGGGAATGATGCCCATCTGCTGCGGGTCGTGCAGGTTTCCCTGAAATAACACTGCATTATTAATATCTACTCATCTTTATTTATACAGCGCTTTATTCAATACAGATTGATTCAAAGCGGCTTTACAGGAAAATGATGATTCAATGATGCAAACTGAGATCAATTCTGCAGCTCTAAAAGACAACAGTGTGATTGTTCAGCTGAAGTTCTGCTGTAAAGATCATTTTTCAAGAGGCTTTTATTGTCATTCCATACACATATTTACATGAAGGAATAAGGTCCCGGGAAAACACAAGATAAAAAGATTAACCGGTAATACATTAGAAGCTAGAGTGTATGTCTAAGCAGCTTCCTCAATAAATGGCACAATAGCAAATAGCAATAAAAAACTAAAATAAACAATGCAAGAATAAAAACTGCAATAATTAGAAATAAATTAGTACATAAATAGTCAAATATTGTTGCACATAAAATGTCTAAATAATACTGTTATATTTTTTTTAATTCTATATTATC
This sequence comes from Meda fulgida, assembly GCA_030578275.1. NCBI lineage: Eukaryota > Metazoa > Chordata > Actinopteri > Cypriniformes > Leuciscidae > Meda > Meda fulgida. The sequence continues at coordinate 33,733,777 of CM060624.1, forward strand.
TATGTCATTGCAGCAGAGTAGAAGAGCTTAGTACTCATTTATTAAGTATAAATAAGTTATGAATGAATTTAGTAGTTCATCCCTGAAGCCACTGAGGTAAATCAGTGATGTCATCGTCCAGCTCAGCAATAAACACACCAATGACTCGCATGATTGGTTAGACAGCTAAATAAATCAATTTGCATATATTAAAATGCATTTTGTATTATTTACTAGATACATTAAGAAAAAAATATTTTATTGTTGTGAATTCGTGGTAGAGTGCTGCTATTACACAGATACACATGTTTTTAATCGTTTTAAAGATATGTTTTAATGTTATTGTGATTTTCTCTTTGTACTTTTTTGTTTTTTGCACTGTTGCACTGTTGTCATTTCAGCCGGGTCACTTACATTTTTAATCTTTTAATAATGTGTCAAATATGATACACCGGAGTTTTGCCAGATGAGAGTTTATCTATGTATCTTCTTTTTACTCTTTTAATTCCTTTTATAACTGTTTTAATTTTCCTTGTTTTATTTTAATTCCTTTCTGTGTAAAGCACTCTGAATTACCAGAGTGTATGAAATGTGCTGTATAAATAAACTTGCCAAATTTATAATGTAAAAAACTGTAACACTTTTCAATAAGGTTCAGTAGTTAACATTAGTTAAATTATAAACTAACATGAACTAACACTGAGCAATACATGTAGTACTGTATTTGTTTATCTTTGTTAATGTTAGTTAATAAAAATACTGCTGTTCACTGTTAGTTCACAGTGCATTAACTAACGTTAACTAATACAGCCTTTGATTTTAATAACATATTAGTTAATAATGAAATTAAAATGAACTAAGATTAATAAATACTGTAGAATTGTTCATTCTTCGTTTATGTTAACTAATGCACCTTGTATAATAATGTGAGAAGTGTAACCCACTGTACCTCCATGGTGTGAGTCTTCCCAGAAGAGGTTTGTCCATAGGCGAAGATGGTGCCGTTGTAACCTCCCAGCACATCTACACACACACACACACACACACACACACACACACACACACACACATCATCATCATCCCTCAAGATGGGCGTCCAGTATAAGTCTGGCACACGTTATCCTCACGGTTCAGATGTAATGAGTTGAGCTGTAGTCATGACACACACACCACACACTCCACACACACTGACCTTTGACGATCTGCTTGGCACATGTGTTGTACACCTGCTCCTGAGTGGTGTTAGTGGGAAACACATGGTCAAACGCGTACGACTTTCCCTGCGGACACATAACACACAGGAAAGGGAACGTCATTGTTTGGCCTCAGATATTGATTATTAGAGCACTAATCACGTCACCGAGATATAGACGGAGGAATAACATCAACACACTGTCTCAGTTCAGCTTTATACACTATAAGCCTTAAACTGTGATGATTATCACATTCAGCTACTTTCACTGTATATACATTTATTACAGCTTAGTAAAAAAATAAAACCCTCCCCCTCCCCAATAACTGTTACATCAGCCACTCCCTGCATTCATTCAAACTATCCCTAATATATATGTGTGTGTGTAATACAGATAATTATTTTGTATATTTGATCTACACTAAATTAGGCCTCCAGCCACTATATGTGCTGACGTCATACTGACACAGTCGCGCGCATCATCATCATCATCATCACCGGGATCATATCATCATTTAATGTATATTTTAGCGTTGGATGTGCAGTAAATCTGGATGAATATGAAGTTACCGCGATGATGACCGTGTCGTCCCCTTGGAAGCTGGGCAGGAACCTGTCTCCGCGCAGGATCTCGGCCTGGTTCAGAGGCCTGAAGCGACACAGCACTTTAATATTGCACTCAGCTACGGCGTCCGTCATGATCACAGTGTACAGCGAGTTTCTATTAGAACAGCAGAAGACGGCGAGTAACGAGCTCGAGCTAATGGCGTCAGCTCCTGATGTCTGCTTATAGATCAGCTGGAATCCTTCTCCTCAGTGTTATCTGTGTGTGTGTTCTCGGTGTGTGTTGTCCTGCTGGAGTCAGTCGCAGTGAGGCTGGGATGGCGAGTCTTCTCTTCAGTGTTGTGTGTGTGTTGTGTTCGCAGTGATGATGGGATGGCGAGGATGCTGCTGTTGTCATGAGGATGCGGAGCAGGGCGTGGCTGAGGACCACTCGCGCAGGGGGCGGGGCTAACTGTGCTACGTCATCATGCTCCTATTCTGCTCTTCACTGGACTTGGCATATCTTTAACGAATATACCGGGGGGGGGGGGGGGGGGGGGGTAAATTAATTTATCAATTTGTACACTCTGGCATGTGTTTTTATTTATTTATTTTATCAATATGTAAATTATGTGTACTATATTGTTTAGGCTAATAAAGTTCGTTGGATACATTTTTTTGGAACTGCTTATTTTCACTATATGCACTCGTGTCGGACGTCATTATTCAGATTTTAATCATAAATAAGGATAATCTTTGTTCTGCAGAAGTGAACCCGTGGTCACGTGGTACCTGTGACTTTCCTCAGCGCTGCTCGGGATGGGCCAATCACAGCCGGTTACTGGATTATTCTGTCATTATACAGTCAGATTTTGTGACAGAGCAGTTTTCTAACAACATGTGCCCCGGTATTTACAGTAACAGTGAAAGGTCATCTAAAGTACTGCTGTACTGTAATTATACTGTATGTGTATGTGTGAGTAGTAAAGCCCTGTAGACCAACTTCCCTCATGATCATATCAGAAGAACATGCTCCACTATAGTGCTCTGTATTTCATCAGGAATACATGTATTTTTACCCTGCCCTCTTCAGTTTTATTTTCCTCTCTTCTTCCTCTTTCTCTCACACCAGGATCATTTTCCAAAGCACATAATTCCCCATGGCCCTTATCCTGAGACTCTGATTGGTGTCATCAGTTTTGTTACAGGTTTTTTTTTTATCAAGTAAGGTGTACATTTTCCAAACTCTTAGTACTCGTATCACTGTTTCATCTATATAACGATTTTATTCACAGCTACTGCCTTTCATAATGCCATCACTATCAAACTTATTATTTTTATAAGGTTAGTGTAAGGGGAGAGAATATACAGTTTATACAGTATAAAACCATTAGACCTATGGAGAGAGAGAGAGAGAGAGTGAGAGTGAGAGAGTGTGTGTGTGTGTGTGTGTGTGTGTGTGTGTGTGTGTGTGTGTGTGTGTGTGTGTGTGTGTGTGTGTGTGTGTGTGTGTGTGAATTTCAAAATATGCATATAACCCATATCTTTTAAATTTAAATTAAATTAAGATTGTATGTTTGGTAATTGAACCTGAATGAATTTAAATTTAATGTTCTATATTTCAGATCAATATATTTGTTTTCCTTAAAATTTTAATTAACTAACTTTATTCTCATCTGATTTATAAATAATTTATTTTTGTATAAAATAATACTACCATTAAAAACACATTTGATTTTCTATTTTAATCAATGTAGAATGTGTAACTTTTTAGTTGTTGTCATTGACGTTCTAATCATGTCGGTCAAGTAAAATTCTCTCTGTCTTGTCACTTCAGAAAAATCTAATACACACACACACACACACACATATATAATTTTTTTTCTTCTTCGTTTGACATTATCAAAAAAAACTGTTTGTCACAAAGAAGTTTTTTGTGTTTAAAATGTTTAATCTTCTGGCTCAACTAAACAGGCTAAGCATTTGATCTCTCTCTCTGCACTGACAACATAGTTTTATATAATTAGTTTAATAATTAGATTAATAAAAATATTTTTAAAAAACTTGCAATAAATACTGTACTTATGGACGCAGATCACAGCTATATTATATCTTTGTCTTTGCAAGTAGGCAGTTATGTTATAAGATGTTTGAGATTAGACAGAAAGAGATGTTTTTGACGGTGGCGATATCACGAGGAGGGGCACAAAAGAAAAGATAGATGTGAGGATGCCTATTGGGTACCTAACGATAGATACACAGCTGGCATTTCACTTGGCTGATTGTTCAATAGTTATTTATTCTGAGACCCGAACCAGAAACACGTTGAATTTGCTACAACAATTCGTTCCCGGGATCAGCATGGAAAAGCTGACACTTCTGCCTTTCTGAAGTGACACTTCTGCCTTTCTTACCTTCTCTCAGGGGGACGCAGCAGGTTACTACTGTCACATGTCACATGATTATTGGTTGATTTGCTCCACCTGTCTGTCTCGTTACCCTCCTTGTTTGCCTCCCTATTTAGTCTTCCTGTGTTTGCTGTCCTGTGCTCGTTCGTTGTATTTGTTACGTTGTGTTTGTGTTTGTGTTTGTGTTTGTGTTTGTGTTTGTGCCGTGCCGTGCCGTGCCGTGCCCTATGTAGTTTTGGTTTGTTTATTTTATGTTTTATCTTCATTAAACACTTCTTTCGCTCTGCACTGGATACCACAGAATTATTCCCACATGCACCGTGACAGAACGAACAAGCCTCATGTGGATTCCGCGGAGCGAACTTTGTCCGGCTGAGAGGGAGAATGGAATTTCTCTCTTTAAATATTTCTCCCTGTGTGCCCAGAGGAATGAGGAGAGGAGGGCAGCTGAGTCTTCCTCACTGGTCTCTCCTGGAATGGGATCATCGTCATCGGATCCGTCCAGCGTTGGGACTCCGTCTATGGTTTTAACCAACTTCGAGTCTGCACAGATCCGTCAAAAGGCACGGAGAAGGAGACATAATCCGTCTGCCCAGCGAGAGACTGTTCACGTCCAGTCTGCCCAGTCTGAGACAGATCCGGAAATGCCCATTTGTGTGGCCGCCAAGGCACTTATGGACTATTTGGAACGTCTGGCGCGGATCCTGGATTTGTCTGTATCTACTATTTCCGAGTCAAGTCAAGTCAAGTGTATTTATATACCGCTTTTCACAATATAAATTGCATCAAAGCAGCTTCACAGTATCAATCAAATAACATAACAATGTTTGTTTCTTAGTGGAAAAAACATCCATGTTTGGTAGGGCTGATCAATGGTATTAATGCTTGGTTAATTAATTTGAATATCCCCAACTGAGCAAGCCAAAGGCAACAGTGGCAAGGAACCGAAAAACTCCATCAGGTGACCTACTGGTGTCCTAAAACTCCATCAGGTGACTTAATGGAGAGAAAAAAAAACCTTGGGAGAACCCAGGCTCAGTCGGGGGCCAGTTCTCCTCTGGCGTTTATGAACTAGAGGCCGGATTTACAGTAACTATAATTTGATACAGAATTTTGTTTTATTTTATCACTTCGGGGTGGGTACGCGAACCGGAATCACAACGTTTTATCTGTAGAGTGGGAAAGGGATCCTCCATAGGGAGAGGCTTGTTGGCACTTCAGCACTGCGTTGTCATCGGGTCCAGGCAAAGCTCCTAGTCAGATCTGGATACGGCCTGGATCCGGTAGGCTGCGGGAAAACCTCGGGATAAACAAAGACACTAAAATTAGCGTAGATGCCATTCTTCTTATGATGTAACGAGTACATCAGGATTTAAGGGAAGTGTTCCCAGTTCCGGCTGACCCAATCTATGCAGCCTAACACTGAATTACAGAAGTCTATAATATATTATGTGTATGCTAGGTCAAAGAGATTGTTCGAAGAGTGTTTTTAGTCTAGCTTTGAACTGACAGAGTGTGTCTGCTTCCCGGACAATGGTAGTAGGAAGACTGTTTTGGTGTTAAATAGGAAAAGGATCTACCGCCAGCAGTCGATTTTGATATTCTGGGTAGAATCAACTGGCCAGAATTTTGAGATCGCAATAGACGTGAAGGACTATAATGCGTTAAGAGCTCGCTCAAGTACTGCGGAGCTAAACCATTTAGTGCTTTGTAAGTAATCAACAATATTTTAAAATTTATGCGATGTTTAATAGGCAACCAATGCAGTGTTGACAGAACTGGGCTAATATGGTCATATTTCCTGGTTCTAGTAAGAACTCGAGCTTCAGCGTTTTGGACCAGCTGTAGTTTATTTATTAAGCGTGCAGGGCAACCACCCAGTAGAGCATTACATTAATCTAGTCTTGATGTCATGAACGCATGAACTAATTGTTCCGCATTTGTTAATGAGAGCATATGTCGTAATTTAGATATATTTTTAAGATGGAAAATGCGGTTTTACAGATACTAGACACGTGACTTTCAAATGAACGATTGCTATCAAAGAGCACACCCAGGTTCCTAACCGACGACAAAGACTTAACAGAGCAGCCATCAAGTGTTAGACAGTATTCTCGGTTATTACGTGTGGAAGTTTTTTGTCCAATAATTAGAACCTCTGTTTTTTCAGAGTTTAGTAGTAGGAAATTACTAGTCATCCAATTTTTTATATCAGCTATGCATTCCGTTAATTTTGTGAATTGGTAAGTTTCGTTAGGTTTTGAAGAAATATACCGCTGAGTATCATCGGCATATCAGTGAAAGCTAATTCCATGTTTCCTAATGATATGTCCTAATGGTAGCATGTACAGAGTGAACAGCAGCGGTCCTAGTACTGAGCCTTGTGGTACGCCATACTGAACTTGTGATCGATAAGACATCTCTTCATTTATTGCTAGAAACTGATAACGGTCAGATAAGTATGATTTAAACCATGCTAGTGCAATTCCACTAATGCCAACATAGTTTTCTAGTCAATTGTGTCAAATGCAGCACTAAGATCAAGTAACACTAATAGAGAGCTGCAACCACGATCGGATGATAAAAGTAAATCATTTGTAACTCTAATGAGAGCTGTCTCAGAGCCAGAGTCGGTTCCAGAGCCGGGGCCGGCGTCTGCTGTTCCAGGGCCGGGGCCGGCGTCTGCTCTTCCAGGGCCGGAGCCGGCGTCTGCTGTTCCAGGGCCGGAGCCGGCGTCTGCTGTTCCAGGGCCGGAGCCGGCGTCTGCTGTTCCAGGGCCGGAGCCGGCGTCGTCTGTTCCTGAGCCGGAGCCGGTGTCTGTTCTTGAGCCGGTGTTTGGTCCGGAGCCGGCGTCTGGTCCTGAGAGGGCATCGCCGCCCTGGCCACCCGAGAGGTCTTCACCGCCCTGGCCGCCCGAGGGCTCTTCACCGCCCTGGCCGCCCGAGGGCTCTTCACCGCCCAGGCCGCCCGAGGGCTCTTCACCGCCCAGGCCGCCCGAGGAACTCTGTCTCGCCCTGGCCGCCCGATGAACCTTGTTTCGCCCGGGTCTGTTCCTTTTTTTTTTTCCTGGTCTGTCCCTCCCGTTCCCCCCCCGGTCTGTCCCTCCCGTTTCCCCCTGGTCTGTCCCTCCCGTCCCACCCTGATGTTTCCTTCCTGTCCCGCCTTGGCCTGATGGAGTGTCTGGTAGCCGCTCCGTAGGGAGGGGGTTATGTCACATGTCTGTCCGGTCTTGTGTTGCACATGGGTGTTTGTTATGTTGAGCCATGTGCTCTCGTCATTGTTTGACCCCTCCCTCTTGTTATCTGATTATTGGTTGATTTGCTCCACCTGTCTGTCTCGTTACCCTCCTTGTTTGCCTCCCTATTTAGTCTTCCTGTGTATTGTATTTGTTACGTTGTGTTTGTGTTTGCGCCGTGCCTTGCCTTGCCTTGCCTTGCCTGCCTTGTTCTATGTAGTTTTGGTTTGTTTATTTTATGTTTTATCTTCATTAAACACTTTTGCTCTGCACTGGAATCCACGGAATTATTCCCACACGCACCGTGACAACTACTGAAAATATTAGTGCTATTATAGTGAGAGCAAAGAATACATTTTATACTGTATTCTAAGAAGTTATGTACTTATTTGAATAACTTAAACAGTTTATGACATTTACCCAATAACAACCCTATTTAAAGTGTTTACATGGCCTACATGTTGTTGGGTTATTAAGCATAACTGATGATTGTGTATGTAAATATACTCACTGTTTCATGAATATGATATGTACAGCTGATGGCTGTCCCACTGGACGGTCAGCATTTGGACTGAAATGTGTCAAATTGTTCTCAACATCACTTGACTGGATGGCAGTAATGTACTACTGACTGCACTATTATTCTTATGCACCTCTTTAAATATGGGGTTGAAATGTAATTTTCTGAGCTATACAGAGCAATATCAAGAACTCACTTATCTGATCATTAAAAAAAATCGGATATTTTTGTTTATTGAAATAATAGTAATAATAATAATTATAATAATAAAGTAGTATAACTTAAAAAAATACAGATTAAGAACATGTTTCGTTTTTTGCAGTGCAGATCCCATTTGGGAAAACACATCTGTAATGCTGAGGAACTTCATTTACCATTATGTTACAAAATACTAAAATAATTAGTTTTGATGGATGATATTAAAAAATGATCTGCCTTTTCAGAAGCAATGTCAGACTGTTGGTATAATCTGGCATCGGTGAACAGTAAAGCTAAAGACGGTCTTCTGCTGAGGTACGACATGAACAGTAAAGCTGAAGACGGTCTTCTGCTGAGATACGACACGCACAGTAAAGCTGAAGACGGTCTTCTGCTGAGGTACGACACGCACAGTAAAGCCGAAGACGGCCTTCTGCTGAGGCACGACACGCACAGTAAAGCCGAAGACGTTCTTCTGCTGAGGTACGACACGAACAGTAAAGCTGAAGACGGTCTTCTGCTGAGGTACGACACGCACAGTAAAGCTGAAGACGGTCTTCTGCTGAGGAACGACACGCACAATAAAGCCGAAGACGGTTCTGCTGAGGTACGACACGCACAGTAAAGCCGAAGACGGTCTTCTGTTGAGGTACGACACGCACAGTAAAGCCGAAGACGGTCTTCTGCTGAGGTACGACACGAACAGTTAAGCTGAAGACCGTCTTCTGCTAAGGTACGACACGCACAGTAAAGCTGAAGACGTTCTTCTGCTGAGGTACGACACGCACAGTAAAGCTGAAGACGGTCCTCTGCTGAGGTACGACACGAACAGTAAAGCTGAAAACGGCCTTCTGCTGAGGTACGACACGAACAGTAAAGCCGAAGACGGCCTTCTGCTGAGGTACGACACGAACATTAGAGCTGAAGACGGACTTCTGCTGAGGTACGACACGAACAGTACAGCTGAAGACGGTCTTCTGCTGAGGTACGACACGCACAGTAAAGCTGAAGACGTTCTTCTGCTGAGGTACGACACGCACAGTAAAGCTGAAGACGGTCCTCTGCTGAGGTACGACACGAACAGTAAAGCTGAAAACGGCCTTCTGCTGAGGTACGACACGAACAGTAAAGCCGAAGACGGCCTTCTGCTGAGGTACGACACGATAATTAGAGCTGAAGACGGCCTTCTGCTGAGGTACGACACGAACAGTACAGCTGAAGACGGTCTTCTGCTGAGGTACGACACGCACAGTAAAGCTGAAGACGTTCTTCTGCTGAGGTACGACACGCACAGTAAAGCCGAAGACGGCCTTCTGCTGAGGTACGACACGAACAGTAATGCTGAAGACGTTCTTCTGCTGAGGTACGACACGAACAGTAATGCTGAAGACGTTCTTCTGCTGAGGTACGACACGAACAGTAAAGCTGAAGACGGTCTTCTGCTGAGGTACGACACGCACAGTAAAGCTGAAGACGGCCTTCTGCTGAGGTACGACACGCACAGTAAAGCCGAAGACAGCCTTCTGCTGAGGTACGACACGCACAGTAAAGCCGAAGACGGCCTTCTGCTGAGGTACGACACGCACAGTAAAGCCGAAGACGGCCTTCTGCTGAGGTACGACACGAACAGTAAAGCCGAAGACGGCCTTCTGCTGAGGTACGACACGAACATTAAAGCTGAAGACGGCCTTCTGCTTAGGTACGACACGCACAGTAAAGCTGAAGACGGTCTTCTGCTGAGGTACGACACGCACAGTAAAGCCGAAGACGGCCTTCTGCTGAGGTACGACACGCACAGTAAAGCCGAAGACGGCTTTCTGCTGAGGTACGACACGCACAGTAAAGCCGAAGACGGTCTTCTGCTGAGGTACGACACCAACAGTAAAGCTGAAGATGGCCTTCTGCTGAGGTACGACACGAACATTAAAGCTGAAGACGGCCTTCTGCTGAGGTACGACACGCACAGTAAAGCTGAAGACGGTCTTCTGCTGAGGTACGACACGCACACTAAAGCCAAAGACGGCCTTCTGCTGAGGTACGACACGCACAGTAAAGCCGAAGACGGCCTTCTGCTGAGGTACGACACGCACAGTAAAGCCGAAGACGGTCTTCTGCTGAGGTACGACACGAACAGTAAAGCCGAAGACGGTCTTCTGCTGAGGTACGACACGAACAGTAAAGCCGAAGACGGTCTTCTGCTGAGGTACGACACGCACAGTAAAGCTGAAGACGGTCTTCTGCTGAGGTACGACATGAACAGTAAAGCCGAAGACGTTCTTCTGCTGAGGTACGACACGCACAGTAAAGCCGAAGACGGTCTTCTGCTGAGGTACGACACGAACAGTAAAGCCGAAGACGGTCTTCTGCTGAGGTACGACACGCAAAGTAAAGCCGAAGACGGCCTTCTGCTGAGGTACGACACGCACAGTAAAGCCGAAGACCGTCTTCTGCTGAGGTACGACACGAACAGTAAAGCCGAAGACGGTCTGCTGCTGAGGTACGACACGAACAGTAAAGCCGAAGACGGTCTTCTGCTGAGGTAAGACACGAACAGTAAAGCCGAAGACGGCCTTCTGCTGAGGTACGACACGCACAGTAAAGCCGAAGACGGTCTTCTGCTGAGGTACGACACGCACAGTAAAGCCGAAGATGGCCTTCTGCTGAGGTACGACACGAACATTAAAGCTGAAGACGGCCTTCTGCTGAGGTATGACACGAACAGTAAAGCTGAAGACAGTCTTCTGCTGAGGTACGACACGAACAGTAAAGCCGAATACGGACTTCTGCTGAGGTACGACACGCACAGTAAAGCCGAAGACGGCCTTCTGCTGAGGTACGACACGCACAGTAAAGCCGAAGACGGTCTTCTGCTGAGGTACGACACGAACAGTAAAGCTGAAGACGGCCTTCTGCTGAGGCACGACACGAACATTAAAGCTGAAGACGGCCTTCTGCTGAGGTACGACAAGCACAGTAAAGCCGAAGACGGCCTTCTGCTGAGGTACGACACGCACAGTAAAGCCGAAGACGGTCTTCTGCTGAGGTACGACACGAACAGTAAAGCTGAAGACGGCCTTCTGCTGAGGCACGACACGAACATTAAAGCTGAAGACGGCCTTCTGCTGAGGTACGACAAGCACAGTAAAGCCGAAGACGGCCTTCTGCTGAGGTACGACACGCACAGTAAAGCCGAAGACGGTCTTCTGCTGAGGTACGACACGAACAGTAAAGCCGAAGACGGTCTTCTGCTGAGGTACGACACGCACAGTAAAGCTGAAGACGGTCTTCTGCTGAGGTACGACATGAACAGTAAAGCTGAAGACGGTCTTCTGCTGAGGTACGACACGCACAGTAAAGCTGAAGACGGTCTTCTGCTGAGGTACGACACGCACAGTAAAGCTGAAGACGGTCTTCTGCTGAGGTACGACACGCACACTAAAGCCGAAGACGGCCTTCTGCTGAGGTACGACACGCACAGTAAAGCCGAAGACGGCCTTCTGCTGAGGTACGACACGCACAGTAAAGCCGAAGACGGCCTTCTGCTGAGGTACGACACGAACAGTAAAGCCGAAGACGGTCTTCTGCTGAGGTACGACACGAACAGTAAAGCCGAAGACGGTCTTCTGCTGAGGTAAGACACGAACAGTAAAGCCGAAGACGGCCTTCTGCTGAGGTACGACATGAACAGTAAAGCTGAAGACGGTCTTCTGCTGAGGTACGACACGAACAGTAAAGCCGAAGACGGACTTCTGCTGAGGTACGACACGTACAGTAAAGCCGAAGACGGCCTTCTGCTGAGGTACGACACGCACAGTAAAGCCGTAGACGGTCTTCTGCTGAGGTACGACACGAACAGTAAAGCTGAAGACGGCCTTCTGCTGAGGTACGACACGAACATTAAAGCTGAAGACGGCCTTCTGCTGAGGTACGACACGCACAGTAAAGCTGAAGACGGTCTTCTGCTGAGGTACGACACGCACACTAAAGCCGAAGACGGCCTTCTGCTGAGGTACGACACGCACAGTAAAGCTGAAGACGGTCTTCTGCTGAGGTACGACACGCACAGTAAAGCCGAAGACGGCCTTCTGCTGAGGTACGACACGTACAGTAAAGCCGAAGACGGCCTTCTGCTGAGGTACGACACGCACAGTAAAGCCGTAGACGGTCTTCTGCTGAGGTACGACACGAACAGTAAAGCCGAAGACGGACTTCTGCTGAGGTACGACACGTACAGTAAAGCCGAAGACGGTCTTCTGCTGAGGTACGACACGAACAGTAAAGCTGAAGACGGCCTTCTGCTGAGGTACGACACGCACAGTAAAGCTAAAGACGGCCTTCTGCTGAGGTACGACACGCACAGTAAAGCTAAAGACGGTCTTCTGCTGAGGTACGACACGAACATTAAAGCTGAAGACGGCCTTCTGCTGAGGTACGACACGAACAGTAAAGCTTAAGACGGTCTTCTGCTGAGGTACGACACGAACAGTAAAGCTGAAGACGGCCTTCTGCTGAGGTACGACACGAACAGTAAAGCTAAAGACGGTCTTCTGCTGAGGTACGACACGAACATTAAAGCTGAAGACGGCCTTCTGCTGAGGTACGACACGCACAGTAAAGCCGTAGACGGTCTTCTGCTGAGGTACGACACGAACAGTAAAGCTGAAGACGGCCTTCTGCTGAGGTACGACACGCACAGTAAAGCTAAAGACGGTCTTCTGCTGAGGTACGACACGAACATTAAAGCTGAAGACGGCCTTCTGCTGAGGTACGACACGAACAGTAAAGCTAAAGACGGTCTTCTGCTGAGGTACGACACGAACAGTAAAGCTGAAGACGGCCTTCTGCTGAGGTACGACACGAACAGTAAAGCTAAAGACGGTCTTCTGCTGAGGTACGACACGAACATTAAAGCTGAAGACGGCCTTCTGCTGAGGTACGACACGCACAGTAAAGCCGAAGACGGTCTTCTGCTGAGGTACGACACGCACACTAAAGCCGAAGACGGCCTTCTGCTGAGGTACGACACGCACAGTAAAGCTGAAGACGGTCTTCTGCTGAGGTACGACACGCACAGTAAAGCCGAAGACGGTCTTCTGCTGAGGTACGACACGCACACTAAAGCCGAAGACGGCCTTCTGCTGAGGTACGACACGCACAGTAAAGCTGAAGACGGTCTTCTGCTGAGGTACGATACGCACAGTAAAGCTGAATTGCCAATTCCAAACCTTATTTATATTAATAACTACTATTAGTTTTTATTTAATCATTTATAAATTATATATATCTGTTCATGAAGGCTGGAAATGAAAAATGCCTTTAATTCAGGTGAGCAGAATTATTAGGCATATTTTATTTTATACAGATAAAATAAGCCAAAAAAGAGATTTAACTAAGACTGAAATGTAAAGAAATTACATATAAGATTATTCACTTGATTTATCCATTGAGACAAGTAGTCTCAAGATTTTTTAGAGACATGGAGACAACATGCATCTTTTGTAACACAGAAGAAGAATCCATAAAACATTTATTCTTTGAATGTGTATTTGAAATCATCTGAAGAAGGAATCATGTCTCTTGCTATTCTGTATTCTGTATTAAAAGAAAATGCAGTACATCCAGAAATACATCTTCACCATTTACTCATCTTTTCCCTTGTGAAAAAAGTACACTTTAGTGTATTACACAAATAATATACTTTGAAGGTATACACTTAAGTGTGAATTAAATGCAATCTCTTCGGCGCACTGAATACACATTAAGTGTAATTAATTTCAAATGTATCATATATTAAGTTGAACTAAATGCAATAAGTTACCATTAAGAGTGATTTTTTTTAAACAAACTAAGTTGTTAAATATAATAAAACTTTATATTTACTTTAATAATTGCTTCTAGTGTTTTTAAAATATAGTTAGTGCACTGTTTTATCTACTGACAAGCAATTAATGTGAACTAAAATATACTTTAATGTAAATTAACAGTACACTTAATTCTTAATTACATGCAATGTTTCAAACTCAAATACATATTTGCAAAATAAATTCAAATATATCAATTTAAATTTACATTAAATACAATCAGTGACACAGAGTGATTTTAATGCATCTTTCTAATGTAGCATTATTATATATATTATATTATTATATAGCATTATTTAATGATGGATGAAAACACCAAGTCACAAAATCAAATCTATAAATCTTCAGAAAAAGTTTACTTGCCCTTCACATAAAATGAGATGGAAAGGCATAAGTACTATGAATAGGGATTTTTTAATAGTGCATAAATACATTCAAATACAAAGGTTTGGACATCATACAAGTGATGCAGAGCTAATGAGAGTGTTAACACTGCAGGTGGAAGCAGATCCAAGTGCAGTAATTCTTTATTTCTCAAAATCGGGAACCGAACAACCCCAAATGCAGCAATGAAACAGACAGAAACACAGGGCTTGAATACAGAACAGATCAGCGAAACGAGACACAGCTGGGACAAATGAACTCATGACTAATTAACATTTTTTATTTTTTAATATAAAAAATATCATATTAAAGGATTTGTCCACAGTCAATCCTTTGAAAGTGTCACACAATAAATGTCACAAGTTGCTGATCAAATTGAAGTAACGTTAGTTTCAGTAAAATAAATTGCAAATTACAACTCAACAGAAATCAAAGAACGGACATCTTTTTCATTTACATTTATCGTTTTTATCAAAACGTATGCGAATATTTTAGTAATATTTACCTTAATTCGTCAGGATGCAAATGCACAAAAATGTCCGTCGACTCGTTGCTAAGTTAGTCGTTAGGGTGACTCTTAACTTGACCAATTACGTGGCATTCGCTCTTGCGCCTTTACGTCATTGGCTGTTTTGTATTCAAAATTTGACCGGGAAATTTGGGCTAATGTTGCAGAGATGATTAAATTGGATTGTAGTTTAGAGGCAAAATACATTTCAAATGCATTAATGCACACAGTGACTAAACATTTAAAATACAGTAACAAAATAATTTTGGACAACACACTTGAGTTGAAATAAAAAAAAAATTATTTCCATGTTTTCCATTAAAATTATTTTTTTATTTAGTATATTAGGCAATACATAAACATAACTGTACTTATTTAAAACACAATAAAATTATAATTATGTAAAATGTATGTTTAAGTAACACTTGAGTAAATATTTTTAAAAAGTGCACTTAAGTGTGTTAAGAAATATTATGATGAAAGTGTACTTTCTTTACTCTGTACTCTGTACTTACACACGGGGTGTACTCTGACCACTTACACACTGGGAGTACTCTGACCACTTACACATGGGGGAGTACTCTGACCACTTACATACGGGGGAGTACTCTGACCACTTACACACGGGGGAGTACTCGGGGGAGTACTCTGACCTCTTAAACACGGGGAGTACTCTGACCTCTTACACTCGGGGGAGTACTCTGACCTCTTACACTCGGGGGAGTACTCTAACCTCTTACACACGGGGGAGTACTCTGACCACTTACACACGGGGGAGTACTCGGGGGAGTACTCTGACCTCTTAAACACGGGGAGTACTCTGACCACTTACACACGAGGAGTACTCTGACCACTTACACACGGGGGAGTACTCTAACCTCTTACACACGGGGGAGTACTCTGACCACTTACACACGGGGGAGTACTCGGGGGAGTACTCTGACCGCTTAAACACGGGGAGTACTCTGACCACTTACACACGAGGAGTACTCTGACCACTTACACACGGGGGAGTACTCTGACCACTTACACACGGGGGAGTACTCTGACCACTTACACACGGGGGAGTACTCTGACCACTTACACTCGGGGGAGTACTCTGACTACTTACACTCGGGGGAGTACTCTGACCTCTTACACTAGGGGGAGTACTCTGACCTCTTACACACGGGGGAGTACTCTGACCATTTACACACAAGGAGTACTCTGACCACTTACACACGGGGAGTACTCTGACCACTTACACATGGGGAGTACTCTGACCACTTACACATGGGGGAGTACTCTGACCACTTACACACGGGGGAGTACTCTGACCACTTACACATGGGGGAGTACTCTGACATCTTAAACACGGGGGAGGACTCTGACCACTTACACATGGGGGAGTACTCTGACCACTTACACACGGGGGAGTACTCTGACCACTTACACATGGGGGGGGTGGGGGTATTCGGACCACTTACACAAGGGGGAGTACTCTGACCACTTACACTCCCCCACACGGGGGAGTACTCTGACCACTTACACACGGGGGAGTACTCTGACCACTTACACACGGGGGAGTACTCTGACCACTTACACACGGGGGAGTACTCTGACCACTTACACACGGGGGAGTACTCTGACCACTTACACACGGGGGAGTACTCTGGGGGGTACTCTGACCTCTTACACACGGGGAGTACTCTGACCTCTTAAACGCGGGGAGTACTTTGACCACTTACACACGAGGAGTACTCTGACCACTTACACACGGGGAGTACTCTGACCACTTACACACGGGGAGTACTCTGACCACTTACACACGGGGAGTTCTCTGACTTCTTACACATGGGGGAGTACTCTGACCACTTACACACGGGGAGTACTCTGACCACTTACACTTGGGGGAGTACTCTGACCTCTTACACTAGGGGGAGTACTCTGACCACTTACACACGGGGGAGTACTCGGGGGAGTACTCTGACCTCTTAAACACGGGGAGTACTCTGACCTCTTAAACACGGGGAGTACTCTGACCTCTTACACACAGGAGTACTCTGACCACTTACACACGAGGAGTACTCTGACCACTTACATATGGAGGAGTACTCTGACCACTTATACAGCAGGAGTACTCTGACCACTTACACATGGGGGAGTACTCTGACCACTTACACTCGGGGGAGTACTCTGACCTCTTAAACACGGGGGAGTACTCTGACCACTTACACACGGGGGAGTACTCTGACAACTTACACACGGGGGAGTACTCTGACCACTTACACACGGGGGAGTACTCTGAACACTTACACACGGGGGAGTACTCAGGGGAGAACTCTGACCTCTTAAACACGGGGAGTACTCTGACCTCTTAAACACGGGGAGTACTCTGACCTCTTAAACACGGGGAGTACTCTGACCACTTACACACGGGGAGTACTCTGATCACTTACACACGGGGAGTGCTCTGACCACTTACACACGGGAGTACTCTGACCACTTACACACGGGGAGTACTCTGACCACTTACACACGGGGAGTACTCTGACCACTTACACTCGGGGGAGTACTCTGACCTCTTACACTAGGGGGAGTACTCTAACCTCTTACACACGGGGGAGTACTCTGACCACTTACACACGGGGGAGTACTCTGACCACTTACACACGGGGGAGTACTCGGGGGAGAACTCTGACCTCTTAAACACGGGGAGTACTCTGACCTCTTAAACGCGGGGAGTACTCTGACCACTTACACACGAGGAGTACTCTGACCACTTACACATGGGGGAGTACTCTGACCACTTACACATGGGGGAGTACTCTGACCACTTACACATGGGGGAGTACTCTGACCACTTACACATGGGGGAGTACTCTGACCACTTATATACGGGGGAGTACTCTGACCACTTACACACAGGGGAGTACTCTGACCACTTACACACGGGGGAGTACTCTGACCACTTACACACGTGGGGGGGGTATTCGGACTACTTACACATGGGGGAGTACTCTGACCACTTACACTCCCCCACGGGGGAGTACTCTGACTACTTACACACGAGGGAGTACTCTGACCACTTACACACGGGGGAGTACTCTGACCACTTACACACGGGGGAGTACTCTGACCACTTACACGAGGGGGCGTACTCTGACCACTTACTCACGGGGGAGTACTCTGACCACTTACACACGGGGAGTATTCTGACCACTTACACACGGGGGAGTACTCTGACCACTTACACACGGGGGAGTACTCTGACCACTTACACTCCCCCACGGGGGAGTACTCTGACTACTTACACCCGTGGGGGGGTATTCGGACCACTTACACACGGGGGAGTACTCTGACCACTTACACGAGGGGTCGTACTCTGACCACTTACTCACGGGGGAGTACTCTGACCAATTACACGCGGGGGGGTACTCGGACCACTTACACACGGGGAGTATTCTGACCACTTACACACGGGGGAGTACTCTGACCACTTACACACGGGGGAGTACTCTGACAACTTACACACGGGGGAGTACTCTGACCACTTACACACGCGGGAGGAGTATTCTGACCACTTACACACGGGGGAGTATTCTGACCACTTACACACGGGGGAGTACTCTGACCACTTACACACGGGGGAGTACTCTGACCACTTACATACGGGGAGTACTCTGACCACTTACATACGGGGGAGTAATCTGACCTCTTACACACGGGGGAGTACTCTGACCACTTACACACGGGGGGGTTCTCTGACCACTTACACATGAGGGAGTACTCACGGGGGAGTACTCTGACCACTTACACACGGGGGAGTACTCTGACCACTTACACATGGGGGAGTACTCTGACCACTTACATACGGGGGAGTACTCTGACCACTTACACGCGGGGGGGTACTCTGACCACTTACACACGGGGAGTATTCTGACCACTTACACATGGGGGAGAACTCTGACCATTTACATACGGGGAGTACTCTGACCACTTACACACGGGGGAGTACTCTGACAACTTACACACGGGGGAGTACTCTGACAACTTACACACGGGGGAGTACTCTGACAACTTACACACGGGGGAGTACTCTGACCACTTACACACGGGGGGGGGGGTATTCTGACCATTTACACACGGGGGAGTATTCTGACCACTTACACATGGGGGAGTACTCTGACCTCTTACACACGGGGGAGTACTCTGACCACTTACACACAGGGGGGTTCTCTGACCACTTACACATGAGGGAGTACTCACGGGGGAGTACTCTGACCACTTACACACGGGGGAGTACTCTGACCACTTACACACGGGGGGGGGGATTCGGACTACTTACACATGGTGGAGTACTCTGACCACTTACACTCCCCCACACGGGGGAGTACTCTGACCACTTACACACGGGGGAGTACTCTGACCACTTACACACGGGGGAGTACTCTGACCACTTACACACGGGGGAGTACTCTGACCACTTACACACGGGGGAGTACTCTGACCACTTACACACGGGGGAGTACTCTGACGACTTACACACGGGGGAGTACTCTGACGAGTACTCTGACCACTTACACACGGGGGAGTACTTTGACCACTTACACACGGGGGAGTACTCTGAGCACTTACACACGGGGGAGTACTCTGACCACTTACACACGGGGAGTACTCTGACCACTTACACACGGGGAATACTCTGACCACTTACACACGGGGGGGTACTCTGACCACCTACACACGGGGGAGTACTCTGACCTCTTACACTCGGGGGAGTACTCTGACCACCTACAAACGGGGAGTACTCTGACCACTTACAAACGGGGAGTACTCTGACCACTTACACACGGGGGGGGGGGGGGGGGGTATTCGGACCACTTACACACGGGGGAGTACTCTGACCATTTACACACGGGGGAGTACTCTGAGCACTTACACACGGGGGAGTACTCTGACCACTTACACACGGGGAGTACTCTGACCACTTACACACGGGGGAGTACTCTGAGCACTTACACACGGGGGAGTACTCTGACCACTTACACACGGGGAGTACTCTGACCACTTACACACGGGGAATACTCTGACCACTTACACCCGGGGGGGTACTCTGACCACCTACACACGGGGGAGTACTCTGACCTCTTACACTCGGGGGAGTACTCTGACCACTTACAAACGGGGAGTACTCTGACCACTTACAAACGGGGAGTACTCTGACCACTTACACACGGGGGGGGGGGGGGGGTATTCGGACCACTTACACACGGGGGAGTACTCTGACCACTTACACACGGGGGAGTACTCTGACCACTTACACACGGGGGAGTACTCTGACCACTTACATACGGGGGAGTACTCTGACCACTTACATACGGGGGAGTACTCTGACCTCTTACACACGGGGGAGTACTCTGACCACTTACATACGGGGGAGTACTCTGACCTCTTACACACGGGGGGGGTTCTCTGACCACTTACACATGAGGGAGTACTCACGGGGGAGTACTATGACCACTTACACACGGGGGAGTACTCTGACCACTTACATACGGTGGAGTACTCTGACCACTTACAAACGGGGAGTACTCTGACCACTTACAAACGGGGAGTACTCTGACCACTTACACACGGGGGGGGGGGGGGGGGTATTCGGACCACTTACACACGGGGGAGTACTCTGACCACTTACACACGGGGGAGTACTCTGACCACTTACACACGGGGGAGTACTCTGACCACTTACATACGGGGGAGTACTCTGACCACTTACATACGGGGGAGTACTCTGACCTCTTACACACGGGGGGGGTTCTCTGACCACTTACACATGAGGGAGTACTCACGGGGGAGTACTATGACCACTTACACACGGGGGAGTACTCTGACCACTTACACATGGGGGAGTACTCTGACCACTTATATACGGGGGAGTACTCTGACCACTTACACACGGGGGAGTACTCTGACCACTTACACACGGGGGAGTACTCTGACCACTTACATACGGGGGAGTACTCTGACCACTTACATACGGGGGAGTACTCTGACCTCTTACACACGGGGGGGGGTTCTCTGACCACTTACACATGAGGGAGTACTCACGGGGGAATAGTCTGACCACTTACACACGGGGGAGTACTCTGACCACTTACATACGGTGGAGTACTCTGACCACTTACAAACGGGGAGTACTCTGACCACTTACAAACGGGGAGTACTCTGACCACTTACACACGGGGGGGGGGGGGGGTATTCGGACCACTTACACACGGGGGAGTACTCTGACCACTTACACACGGGGGAGTACTCTGACCACTTACACACGGGGGAGTACTCTGACCACTTACACACGGGGGAGTACTCTGACCACTTACATACGGGGGAGTACTCTGACCACTTACATACGGGGGAGTACTCTGACCTCTTACACACGGGGGGGGTTCTCTGACCACTTACACATGAGGGAGTACTCACGGGGGAGTACTATGACCACTTACACACGGGGGAGTACTCTGACCACTTACACATGGGGGAGTACTCTGACCACTTATATACGGGGGAGTACTCTGACCACTTACACACGGGGGAGTACTCTGACCACTTACACAAGGGGGAGTACTCTGACCACTTACACACGTGGGGGGGGGGGGGTATTCGGACTACTTACACACGGGGGAGTACTCTGACCACTTACACACGGGGGGGGGGGGGGATTCGGACCACTTACACACGGGGGAGTACTCACGGGGGAGTACTCTGACCACTTACACACGGGGGAGTACTCTGTCCACTTACATACGGGGGAGTACTCTGACCACTTACACACGGGGGAGTACTCTGACCACTTACACACGGGGGAGTACTCTCACCACTTACACACGGGGGAGTACTCTGACCACTTACACACGGGGGAGTACTCTGACCACTTACACTCCCCCACGGGGGAGTACTCTGACCACTTACACACGAGGGAGTACTCTGACCACTTACACACGGGGGAGTACTCTTGACCACTTACACACTTGGCGGGGGGGTATTCGGACCACTTACACACGGGGGAGTACTCTGACCACTTACACGAGGGGGGGTACTCTGACCACTTACACGCGGGGGGCGGGGTACTCTGACCACTTACACACGGGGAGAATTCTGACCACTTACACACGGGGAAGTACTCTGACCACTTACATACGGGGAGTACTCTGACCACTTACACACGGGGGAGTACTCTGACAACTTACACACGGGGGAGTACTCTGACCACTTACACATGGGGGGGGTAGTATTCTGACCACTTACACACGGGGGAGTATTCTGACCACTTACACACGGGGGAGTACACTGACCACTTACACTCCCCCACACGGGGGAGTACACTGACCACTTACACTCCCCCACACGGGGGAGTACTCTGACCACTTACACACGGGGGAGTACTCTGACCACTTACACTCCCCCACACGGGGGAGTACTCTGACCACTTACACACGGGGGAGTACTCTGACCATTTACACACGGGGAGTACTCTGACCACTTGCACACGGGGGAGTACTCTGACCACTTACACGTGGGGGAGTACTCTGACCACTTACACACGAGGGAGTACTCTGATCACTTACACACGGGGGAGTACTCTGACCACTTACACTCCCCCACGGGGGAGTACTCTGACCACTTACACACGAGGGAGTACTCTGACCACTTACACACGAGGGAGTACTCTGACCACTTACACACGGGGGAGTACTCTGACCACTTACACACGGGGGAGTACTCTGACCACTTACACACGGGGGAGTACTCTGACCACTTACACACGGGGGAGTACTCTGACCACTTACATACGGGGGAGTACTCTGACCACTTACACACGAGGGAGTACTCTGACCACTTACACACGGGGGAGTACTCTGACCACTTACACACGGGGGGGGGGGGGATTCGGACCACTTACACACGGGGGAGTACTCACGGGGGAGTACTCTGACCACTTACACACGGGGGAGTACTCTGTCCACTTACATACGGGGGAGTACTCTGACCACTTACACACGGGGGAGTACTCTGACCACTTACAGACGGGGGAGTACTCTCACCACTTACACACGGGGGAGTACTCTGACCACTTACACACGGGGGAGTACTCTGACCACTTACACTCCCCCACGGGGGAGTACTCTGACCACTTACACACGAGGGAGTACTCTGACCACTTACACACGGGGGAGTACTCTTGACCACTTACACACTTGGCGGGGGGTATTCGGACCACTTACACACGGGGGAGTACTCTGACCACTTACACGAGGGGGGGGTACTCTGACCACTTATACGCGGGGGGGGGGGGTACTCTGACCACTTACACACGGGGAGAATTCTGACCACTTACACACGGGGAAGTACTCTGACCACTTACATACGGGGAGTACTCTGACCACTTACACACGGGGGAGTACTCTGACAACTTACACACGGGGGAGTACTCTGACCACTTACACATGGGGGGGGTAGTATTCTGACCACTTACACACGGGGGAGTATTCTGACCACTTACACACGGGGGAGTACACTGACCACTTACACTCCCCCACACGGGGGAGTACTCTGACCACTTACACTCCCCCACACGGGGGAGTACTCTGACCACTTACACACGGGGGAGTACTCTGACCACTTACACTCCCCCACACGGGGGAGTACTCTGACCACTTACACACGGGGGAGTACTCTGACCACTTACACACGGGGAGTACTCTGACCACTTGCACACGGGGGAGTACTCTGACCACTTACACGTGGGGGAGTACTCTGACCACTTACACACGAGGGAGTACTCTGATCACTTACACACGGGGGAGTACTCTGACCACTTACACACGGGGGAGTACACTGACCACTTACATATGGGGAGTACTCTGACCACTTACACACGGGGGAGTACTCTGACCACTTACACATGGGGGGGGGGGGGGTAGTATTCTGACCACTTACACACGGGGGAGTATTCTGACCACTTACACATGGGGGGGGGGGTAGTATTCTGACCACTTACACACGGGGGAGTATTCTGACCACTTACACACGGGGGAGTATTCTGACCACTTACACACGGGGGAGTACTCTGACCACTTACACTCCCCCACACGGGGGAGTACTCTGACCACTTACACACGGGGGAGTACTCTGACCACTTACACACGGGGGAGTACTCTGACCACTTACACACGGGGAGTACTCTGACCACTTACACGCGGGGGGAGTACTCTGACCATTTACACACGAGGGAGTACTCTGATCACTTACACACGGGGGAGTACTCTGACCACTTGCACACGGGGGAATACTCTGATCACTTACACACGGGGGAGTACACTGACCACTTACATATGGGGAGTACTCTGACCACTTACACACGGGGGAGTACTCTGACCACTGGAGTACTCTGACCATTTACACACGGGGGAATACTCTAACCACTGACACACGGGGGAGTACTCTGACCACTTACACACGGTGGAGTACTCTCTGACCACTTACACACGGGGGAGTACTCTGACCACTTACATATGGGGATGTCACAGGAGCAGCAAGAGCAGCCATTGAAAATATGTGTGAAGAAAGATGGTATCAACATGCTGTTTCAGCTCATTAAATGACAAACTTATATATACATTTTTGAAGTTACATCAAAAACAATTTTACCTTGTGCCATCTCGTCTGTCAGAGTTACACAACCACAGCTTGTTTTAACCACAGCTTGCGACGCTAGCGCACTAGATCAACTGCGCTCCTATTGTAGTCAGTGAGCACAGCAACTTTGTTACATACAGTATAACATACATTATTTACTTTTTTTAAATCATCGAATGACAGCTAGCATAGCATGAAAGTCAGCTGGAACTAGTATTGTTACTGGCTGTTGTCACTATGATAATCGGGTCAGCACCAAGCGTCGACGGTGTGAATCAGCTGTTAAAGCGATGTCACGTTGTTTCAGTCCTCGTCACAAATTCGTTTGGCAGCCGTGAAACTTCAATTCCGCCTATTGAGGAACCCTGCTTTCCACATTAGCCCCTTTCACATAGAGATTCCGGAAAATACACGGATAAAGTGACCTGGGTTCATTTGATTTTGGTTCATTCACACTGCCAGTGATTATCCGGAATCAGAGAGTGCGTTCAGACACAACCCGTAAAGACACATGACATCGATGTGACATGTAATGTCTCAGCAGCGTCTTAAGTTTGCTTATGAGCCGCGCGCGGTATCAACGCACTGTGTGAAAGGGGCTTTAGAGACAGAAATAGCTTAAGGCAGCCGTATATGTTGTCGTTTGGACACTTGGGGTGTTGTGAGCCCCTTCCCTTGTTATACAACATGACTATTCCACACGGTGACTCGTGAGTCAGTGGCAGAGTAGGAGATTGGTGCTTTTATTGTTTGTGCCATAGATTCAGATCATTTATGCACATGGTCAAGACTATAACATATTTTTTGTGAGTTAATTGATACATTTCATAATAAAATAAGCAACAGTGATGATTGTAGCAGCTAACTTTGCCTAACATTTGTTTTCATAACGTTTTCATTATCTGGCTCCAAAAGCCCTGTAAGATGCAATATGAATTTGGGCACAAATATTTTATACAAAGGAATAAAGTTAATCAATTTCAATAAGTGAGTGTGTAAACAACGAATGAACTTCTAAAAATGAGTTTGAGAACAGAAGACTTTCTAACCACTTCATTCACTCTTAAGGTAGGACAGTGGATGTGGACTGATGGATCTGTCTTGGATTACAACAACTGGTGCACTGGACAACCTGACAATTTTGAAGATAAAGAGAACGTTATGGAAATAAACTATGCTATGAATATAACAGATTTCTTTATATTTAATTAGTTTAAAGTGAATTGCATTAATAAAAGTGTCTTTGAATCAGAAAAATTATCATTTATTTTTTGATTATCTTTTTCTAGGTAACCACTGCTGGAATGACTGTGACAAAGAAGGCAGATTTGCTTATATTTGTGCTAGAAGTATTTTTTAAAGTCATTCTGCTCACAAGTTCATTGATTGAACATGCATTAAAACATTTTCTGAATTAATCTTTACTACAGAAATCTATTTTAAATGGAACCTATTGTACTAGCAACATACAGCATCTCCATTATGTAAATCTAAATTTCAAACTCTTAACTTTAATTTCTCCAATCAATAAAAGCATTGAAAAAGACTTTTTGTTCTGTTTCTTAGTATTGGCTCAAACATGTGATAGCGTACCGCAGAAGCAAAAATCGTCAGCTTCTGGGTCTTCAGTAACCCTAACCCACTCTGTCTATTTGGTGTTGTTTGTCCTGTAGGAATATATATAAAGGCCAATAAGCAGTTTGGATTGTGTTTCTCCTTGCCCACGCTACATTATGGGCAGGGACACTCCCGGGCCTTTTTTTTTTATCAATCTAACGTAGAAACGAGAGCAGAAATCTATGGAAGCAGATTAGTCTCAAATATAATTCACGCAAAAAACATGATTCACACATGTGTAGACAATTTCTCATGCATGAAACCTAATTGGTTCAATTCACGTGCCTGAATTTTTTTTTTTCACAAAAAGCAATTCACATGTGCAAAATAAAATTATATATTCATAAAATAGATTTCACAAATGGAAAACACAATTCATAGATATACAACTGTGCACAAAAACCTTTGAATGTTTAAAATATTCGAGTTTGTCCTTGAATTTTAATGTGCAAATCATCATTCACGTGTGAATCACCTTGGATGTGTGTGTGTGTGTATTTGAGACTTTCCTGGCAGCGCTTTCCTCCTACACAGAGCAGTCGTAGGCTACTCTTTAGCCAATCAGATTTAAAATTTGATCTGTTCATCCGGGAATTCTGTGAAACTCCTGTGAAATCACGCACTGCAACTTCCCAGAAAAACTGCATTTGCGGCCGCTCCCAAGTATAGGGGGCTTGCCTTGCCATTAATGCTTGTATAATGCGCAAACGTCTCCTTCGATTATAAATAACGGGTAGTGCGGTGGCTACGATATACGTGAACCTACCAGCGTCTGTCGCCATGATTTTTCGGAATGACTTATCGCGAGGGAACAAGTTTGTCGCATAACACCGGTTAATGGAAAAGGTCATTTCGCAATCTTATTTTATTTTATCGACATTTAGAAAATAGCATGAAATATTTGCGCAAGTCTGTAATGGAAATGTGGCTAGTGAG
This sequence comes from Meda fulgida, assembly GCA_030578275.1. Lineage (NCBI taxonomy): Eukaryota > Metazoa > Chordata > Actinopteri > Cypriniformes > Leuciscidae > Meda > Meda fulgida. The sequence goes on from CM060624.1 coordinate 33,760,836, forward strand.
GCCCCACCAGGAGGAGCTGGGCCACCTTTATTCTCGTTTCAAAGTTCCCTGCAGCGTGTTTCGTTTCGGTACACATTGCCAAATAAGGGATACACTGTTGCATATGCTTCTATTCATCACTAGCTAATACTAAGACCATTGAATTTAGATGTATCCTGACCTCTAGGACCTAAAGTTCCCTTCCAAGCTGTACCGTGACTGGTTTGTGTCCACCTCGAACTGGCCAACTGATTATTTGCTTTACATGGCTAGAATGTCACAGAATGACCACACAGGAATGGCTTGTTCTCCATAATTTTTTTCCAAGTGTGAACAATCGCACATTTCTTAGAACCACTATTACACAAAATGGAGCAAATCCTCTCCATACCTACTACCAGAACTGTACACACTTAGGGCCCTTTCACACTAGCTCTTTTGGTGCACACCAAAATTTGATTCATGCCAGAGTTCAGTTTGTTTGGATGATGTGATCGTTTTTTTTTTCTTCACTTAAAACCTGTGGTCTAGGGTACGGTTCATGTGAACTTGGGTACAGTTCACTATATGATATCTGATGTCTGATATCAACACAATCTTACTTAGTCACGGAAGTGAAGTACTACTGATGATGTATGATTCGGTAAAACTGTGTTTGTGTGCGTCTCACTCACTTTCTTGACAAGAGTGACTGACGAGCTAAGTGACAGCAAAAAGTGTGCCAAAGTGTGAAAGCACCCATAATGACTGCTGGTTGTTTATACAAATGTTAATGGGGTTAACCCATTAAGGTATAGGAGGAGGAGGTCCATCTTCAATGTCAGACCATGAAGGGGTAGGTGAAGAGGAATGGGGAGGTTTGAGAAGTGAAACGTGAAAAGTGACCAACAAAACGGGGACTCAACTTGTCCCTGGTAAACTGTAGCCGGTGTCACAGGTGGAGAGCCAGACTTTCTGCCCTGGTTTGTATGTGGGAGAGTTAGATCTCCAGGTGGCCACCTGCATTTTCTGCAGATGGACTGTCCTTTGCAGATGGACATGAGCTGAGTCCCACACCTTCTTGCTCTTCTCAAATTACTCCCACTGCTGGAAACTGGATTGCCAGGCCAGGAGAATAGAGGTGGCTGGAAGCCAAGTATGCCCTGGAAGAAGTGAGGCCAGTGGCTGGTTGGCAAAGGAGTCTTGTGTGTACCAAATGCAGAAAATGGTTCCAGCTGCTGTGGTTGTCGTGGCAGTATTTCCTCAGGAGGCATCCAATATTCTGGCTCTCACCCTCTGTCTGCGGGTGGTAACTTGATAAAAAAACTCACTGACATATCCAGGACAGAGAAGGACCTCCATACCTGGGAGATAAAATGGGGACGATGGTCCGAAAATATGGCTGCAAAACAGTATGTGACAGAAGTAGTATGTTCGAATTCACATAACTCATAAAAGTGTAGGCAAAAAGTACCCAGATGACCTACTTCCGGCGAGATTCTTAAGTGTGCATATGATGGACACATTACTATCCCATGAGGCCAAGGGAGAGGATGGTGGTGAAGCAACACAGGAAGCTGGAAGGTCACATGATAATGTCAGCATGAAGTACATCTCATTTCATTCACACTACACACATTCATACTATATAAAACACTTTTTAGCGATCGTGGAGTAATTCTTCAAAATAAGTACCTTCTCTAGAGAGTATGCTATTTCGGATGCAGCCTGTGTTTTCCGGAAGACTGAAATTTCTTAAGAAATGTTGGAGTAGTGTTTCCGCCGTCTCAAAGGTCACAGGGAGGCCCTTTATTGACACCAGATAACAAGCTTTGGAAGGCTAATCCACTGCCACGTGGACACAGTTGTAGCCGTCTGATGCTGCAAGATCAGGGATGAAGTCCAGTCCTAGGTGTGACTAGGGGCAATGAGGACCGGGCTGAGGAAGGAGTTTGCCGATGGGTAGGTGGCGAGGAGATATGGAAATTGCAGTCCGGGGTAGCCATGCATAAACTGATTAACATTCCTGGGACGTATACGGGCCACCCGGAAGGGGAGGTGGAGATTAGGATGAATGAGGAAAGGTGAGGGTTGTAAGGTCCAATCTTAGAAAAGCTTTAATTATGACATCCATAAATTTGCTAACAGTTACCTCTAAAAACATATCTCAACCACCCAGTTCTGTCCCTTTGCTTTAAAAAAAAAAAAGACCATATGGGTCCTTCTTGGTCCACAGGACTGTCTCTCATATCCAAATGGAAACAGTGGCTTTGTTCCCTCAGCAAAGTTCTGCAGAACATCAGAGATGCCATGTGTGGGTGTAAAATCCCCACATAAAAAGAAGGTAGTTCTTTCATTAACTTAAAACACCTACAGTCTGTAATTATATTTGTAAGTATAATATAAAAAATGTCACCCTTCACAAGCATTACCTAATTATTTGCTTGTAATCTTGCTTGATCCATGTGATTCCACTGCCGATGAAAGTCAAGGAAGTTCCTCTATTTGTGTCATCTCTTGGACTATTAAAAAAAAAAAACATTTAAGTTTAGTCTTTCAGGTTTTACTAAGTAGTATCATTCTCTAAAACAAGACCGAAATATTGACACTCTGCACTATCAAGGGGATGACAACTAACAATTGGCTCTGCTGTATCAGCATGTTCAATATTTTTAGTGTATGGGTGGCTTTAGGAACGTAGGCCAAGATCCCAATAATGGAGCATCCATTTATGATTTTAATAAATATACAATGAATATGTTGTTGTTATTATTGCACACTACTTTATGATGTACTAGGCAGACACCCCTAGGTTTAGTGGTTTGTCAGGATCAACAGTGAGACACTTGCAGCTGAACCAACTTCCAGGTATCATCAGATAACACCAGCAATAGCCATATTCAAGTCCAGATTAACAGTGCATTCTTTCACTAAAAATGAAGCAAGTACTGCTGTGCAATGTTCTTTATTTAATTTAGTTTTTTGAAATTGTATGCATAATCATTCAGTTACATTATGTTATGTCACAGCAAGACAGAAGTGTAACTAATCATTTGATTTCAAGTTATCAATATTTGGAATGGAGTGACGCCTCTATACAATAAAAGTTAGAGGGCCGAGATGGTCGATGTGGCCAGAAGAGTTCATGTGCATATGAGCACAAAAAAAAAGCCTCAAGCAAAATATAAAGAAGTGAAGGATATGTGAATGTTTGAATGATATCTTAGGCTTTGTTCTGTTGAAAAGCGTTTTCCACAATGATCACATACAAACACTTTTCTCCAGTGTGAATTATTAATGTGGGTTTTAAGGGATTTTTTATGTGTAAAACTCTGTCCACAATGAGAGCAAGTATAAGGCTTTTCTCCAGTGTGAAGTCGCATGTGGACCTTAAGATTTACTTTATGTGTGAAACTCTTTCCACACTGATCACATGGGAATGGTTTATCTCCAGTGTGAATGTTCATATGAAATCTTAGGCTTTGTTCTGTTGTGAAGCGCTTTCCACACTGATCACATGCAAACAGCTTTTCTCCCGTATGCATTCTCATGTGGGAATTAAGGGTTTTTTTATGTGTAAAACTCTGTCCACAATGAGAGCAAGTATAAGGCTTTTCTCCAGTGTGAATTCTCATGTGGACATTAAGGTTTCCTTTTTGAGTGAAACTGATCCCACACTGTTGGCAGGTGAATGGACTCTCTCCAGTGTGAAGTCTCATGTGGACCATAAGGTTTCCTTTTCGATTGAAATTTTTTCCACATTGTTTGCAGGTAAAAAGTCTCTCTCCAGCGTGAATGCTCATATGCAGTTTAAGGCTTTGTGTTTGAGTAAAACTTTTTCCACACTGTTGGCATGTGAAAGGCTTTTCTCCAGTGTGAACTCTCATGTGGACATTGAGTTTTTGTTTTTGGCTGAAACTCTTTCCACACTGATGGCAGGTGACATTTTGAGCTCTTTTTTGTGAGGAAGTAATTTCAGTCTGTGTGGATGGTTTTTCTCCAATCATGAAATCATGTTTCTCATCTTTCTCCTCAATATTATTCAGTTCTTGACTCTTTTCAGTTTTTAGTTCCTCTTTCGGCACCATCAGGTCTAAAGTGAAAAAAGACAAATACAAATTAACACCAGTTAATGGCACAAAACCTACAGCAATAAGACTACTGAAATAGGTGTTTTCTATAATTTGTCAGGAATTTCAAGCCCTTTTGCCCGCACAAATGTGAAGTGTAGACATAAAATACATTATTTTTCTCCCGTAATTAACCTTTAGTTTATTTTCGTCCTTGGAAGAATATAAATAAAATATAATATAAAAACACACAAAAAAAGGCAGATGAAGGACAGAATATACCCCGACTTATTCTTCCCAGAACTTAAACTTTCCTAGATATATCATACAGACATTTAATTATTATTAAAAAAAACAGCCTGTAGGTAGCAGCCATGTGCACACCCCACAATTTGAGATACATTTTATACTGAAAAAAGCTCTCAAAATAATAACCTTGTAATAATGATAATAATTCAGTATATTACAGTGAGGTGAACTCTTCCCTTGAAGACTTATTGATTTCCTGTGTTTTAAACACTGGTGGCATAACACGTTGCTATGGTGGATTCACAACGAGAATTAACTGCACATTCTCTGCAACAAATAACTTTTTTCTCATGTACTTGCATTTATTTCATTGTCTTTGCAAATGTCATTGTTACAGATGTAACCCCAATGGAGGGAACAGAGACGTTATGTCGACTGACAAATAGGGTCTTACTTGGGAGCCTCCATTCCCTCCATCAGGGAACAAGGGTTACATTCGTAACCAAGACATTGCCCATTTGTCAGTCACTACAATGTTATGTCGACTAACAAATGGGGGACCCTATGGAAAACCCCACAACCACTGAAATGTGTTACGAGTGATGGAGATGCAGATGCTGGCAAGCTGTAGACTGCCCTTTTGGCAACTGCTCCTGTTGAGTCATAATCTACCCAGTACCCCACAAAAGCCCAGAATGTTAGTCCTCCATGCCAACAGGATGAAAGGGAGAGGGCGTACCATGGAGACAGTCATAGCTGCTGTTCCTTTGATTTATTTCACGTTTTATACCACGTTATATATTTCACGTACCTAGTCCAACAGAGAGGGACGCACAGGAGGCCACATCCTACCAGTAGGGAGGAACATGTGGAAATCCACATATGGACTGACTCGTGGGGCAGTGCTCCCGGTCAGGGAGTAAAAGAGCTGGTAGTGGGAGGACTCGGGAGGCAAATAGGCCTACCTGTGTGTCCATGAAACAACTCTAAAACTGAACCACTTAGGGATGGAGTCTTCATTCTCTATTTACTTTTGTCATTTTCATGTTAATGACCAATAAGCAAGTCTGAATAACTGCTATAGTTCGCGTGTTTTTCCAAGATGGCGGCGCGCACAAGTGCAGCGGCTTATGGCTCTCTAGTATGGTGCTTAGTATGAAGTTTTTTCTTGTTTTTGATAGTTGTTTTGGAGTACTGTCAAGCAAATTAGGTCTATAGTCGTCATAAACGTATACACTGGGGATTACAGCTAAGATGGAGGATTGCTCAGGACTTCCATCGAACGAACAACATTCCCCCGGCAATAGCGAGACCACCGCTCTCTCCCTGGATTGTTTTCGGCTCTGTCAAACAGCGGAGGCGGCGTAGGGGGCGTAGGGAGAGGAAGCAGAAGCAGGGCTGCAGAGCCGGATTACTGGCCAGGCTACGGATATTTTTCTCCAATGCCAGGTCCTTGGTCAACAAAATGGACGAGATGGAACTACAGCTGGCGAAAAAACAACTGTTTGGAGGATTGCTGTGTGCTAGTGAATGCAGAAACCTGGCTCCACCCAGCTATCCCTGACGCTGCAGTACAGTTAGTGGGCCGCACAATGCACCGACAAGACCGCAGCAAAGACTCCGGTAAGACAAGGGGAGGAGGACTGTGTGTATACGTGCACAATGCTTGGGTTTGAGCAGCAGAATCATATACAGCCATTGCTCCCCTGACATAGAGCCCCTGTCAGTCATGTGTAGACCGTTTTATCTACCTATAGAATTGACGGTTGTGATTGTCACAGTTATATACATACTCCCAGATGCTAATGTCAGCTCTGCGCTAGCCCACCTGCACTCCACTATAAATAGACAGCTGCAGGCCTCATCCTGATGGCGTCCACATCATAACTGGAGACTTTAATCAGGCACGCTTAGGGACTGTACTACCAGAATTTACCCAGTAAGTAAAATGTGCGAACAGAGGCCAGAACACATTAGATCATGTTTAAATAAAATATAAAGCATGCATACAGGGCAGTTCCCTTACCACACTTGGGACTCTCAGACCATGTTTCATTGCTCCTTATCCCAGCATATGCACTCCTTAGGAAGAGAGCTTGGCCTGACAAAGACTATTAAAACTTGGCCAGAAGGAGCTCTTGCACAGCTAAAAGACTGCTTCGAGCACATTGTGTGGGACATATTTGCGCAACCGGACTTGAATGAATACACCCAAACTGTGCTGTTCTACATCACAGCTTGTGTGGACACAGTCACAGTGAACAAGAAAGTCAGGGTTTTTCCTAACCAGAAACCCTGGATGAACAAAACAGTACAGACTCAAAGCCAGAGATGCTGCATACAGGTCTGGGGATACAGCCAGGTAAAGCTCAGCAAGAGCTGACCTGAAAAGGGCCATTAGGGAGGTGAAACAGGACTATAAAAGACAAATAGAAGATCACTTCACAGACAACGACCCAAGCCGGGCATGGCAGGGAATAAAGTACGTTACAAACTAAGGGCAGCCTCCATTCTCTCCAACACAGATGCCTCGCTAGCAGGGGAACTAAACAGTTTCTTTGCTCACTTTGAGGTAAAAAGTCTAACATCGGGTGTGTTGTCTCCACCTGCTTCCAGCACCTACCCACTGGAATGTGATGTGAGGCGAGTGCTCAGTTCAGTGAACCCAAGACAGGCTGCCGGTCCAGTAGGTATACCTGGAAAAGTGCTTAAAGAGTGTGCTGGCCAGCTTACCGCTGTGTTCACCAAGATCTTCAATCTGTCACTCGCTCAAGCCGCCATTCCATCCTGCCTATAGACATCCACCATCATCCCGGTTCCAAAAAAGCCCTCCCCCAGCACTCACCCCGATAGTTATGAAGTGCTTTGAGAGGCTGGTATTAAAGAACATCAAAACCAGTCCACCATAGACCCTAGAATTCACATCAGTTTGCCTATAGAGCGAATAGGTCGATGCCATCACCATAGCCCTTCATACAGCCCTAAACCATCTAGAGCACAGTGGGACATATGTGAGGATGCGCTTTGTAGATTACAGCTCTGCATTTATTGCAATCATCCCAGACATCCTCATCAAGAAGCTGTCTGACCTTGGACTCTCCTCTCACATCTGCTACTGGATTATGGACTTTCTAACCAACTGGCCCCAAAGTGTGAAGTTCGGCCCCCCACAAATCATCCACCCAAGTCTCAGCACCGGCTCCCCCCAGGGCTGTGTGTTGAGTCCTCTGTTGTACTCATTGTACACCCATGATTGCAACCCCTCTTATCCCAGCAACACCATCAAAGTTTGCCGACGACACCACACTTGTCGGACTCATTTCAGGGGAGATGAGTCGGCCTGGAGAGCAGAGGACCATAGACTGGTCACATGGTGCACAGAAAACAACTTGTCTCTCAATATTTGGAAAACCAAAGAACTAATCATAGACTTCAGGAAGTGCCGCGCCAACTACCTCCCTCTTTCCTTCAATGGGTACCCAGTGGAGAGGGTTCACAACTTTAAATTCCTGGGAGCCCTCATCTTGGACCAACAGCGCCTGTATTTCCTAACACACCGAAAGTGGGACGAAACGGCGCGGTGTTACAGAGTTCGCGCTGCACTTGGACCGAGCCGCGTGAGTCGCGACAGACTCGACAGCGCAGGGAGGAAGTGTTTGCTTGCGCCACCTAATGGTCAGCGCGGGGCGAAATAATCTCACCAGCACATCCCATACCGAAATGTACTAAATTGCACTAAAGAAAATCGACCATTCCATAATATTTCAGGACTACTTAATAGGCCTATAGCTTCTACAATGCGCCTACCCATTTGACCTCACTGATTTCCGTTAAAGGAGTAGTTCACTTTTTAAAAAACTTTTGCTGATAATGTACTCCCCCCATGTCATCCAAGATGTCCATGTCTTTCTTTCTTCAGTCGAAAAGAAATTAAGGTTTTTGATGAAAATATTCCAGGATTTTTTCTCCATATAATGGACTTCAATGGGACCCAAACGGTTCAAGGTCCAAATGAGCGTTTCAGTGCAGCTTCAAAGGGCTTTTAAACGACACCAGACGCTGAAAAAGGGTCTTATCTTGCGAACGAGCCGTCATTTCAAAAATAAATAAAAAAAGTTTAAGTTTAAGAAGCACAAACGCTCGCCTTGCTCTGTTCTATGATGCACGTTTGTAACATCACGTAATACGCAATTACGTTGAAAGGTCTCACTTGACGTATGTGTATAAAAATCGATCGGATCGGATCGATTGCTCCTGTCTGCCTCCCTGCCTGCTGTGAGTTTGTTTGCGTCGAGGCTGTAAGCTCTACGCCTCGTATTAGCTTTGTATTTCTTTCTGTTTTGAACCATCATTTACTATCATTCCTAGTTGTTTATATTACTAAATATAGTTTACCCACCATCTCAGATTAACCTTACATCGCTAGCTTCCGTTATTGTTAGCACAGAACGCGTGTTTTACCCGCGCTCATTTATTTATTATTTATTTTCTCTCGCGCGCCCGCGCCTTTGAGTTCATAAAAGCCCAGGTAAGTAAGAATCAGTCAACACAAACGGTGAGTAATGTCTTGTCCTGTTATTGTCACCTGTGTCACATGTCATATGTTTAGTGTAGCCTTCTCCGATGGCAATATAGGATTTATTTGTGATAAATGCAAGGAGACAGTCAGGCTGACGGAGAAGATTTCAGAGCTAGAGACACGCATCCAAACTTTAATTGAGGATAGTAAGGATAGTACTAGAGCTTTAGATACTATTTTGGATGCGCCTAGCATAGTGAACTCTGTACATGATTCGGTTCCGGCTGAAGTAGAGCCCAGGCAGCAGGGCAGATGGGTGACCGTGAGAGATCGCTCTAGTCGCGGATTAAAAAACCACTCTTCCGTTCCGATTACCATAACAAATCGATTTGCCCCACTCAGTGAAACACCCCACTGAGAATTCTGTTGATTGTGCCCTGGTAATTGGTGATTCGATCACACGGAACGTGAAAATAGAGACACCAGCCACCATAGTCACATGTTTTGCCGGGAGCCAGAGCGCCTGACATCAAAGCAAATTTAAAAGTGCTGGCTAATGCTAATCGTAAATTCTCTAAGATCATTATTCATGTCGGCACTAATGATGTTCGACTCCGCCAGTCGGAGATCACCAAAATTAATATTAAAGAGGTGTGTAAACTCGCAAGTACGATGTCAGGCACTGTAATTTTCTCTGGCCCCCTTCCTGTTCGCAGGAGTGATGAGATAGTTAGCAGATTGGCCTCACTCAATGGTTGGTTGTCTAAGTGGTGTCCGTTGAATAATATAGAATTCATAGACAATTGGAAAAGTTTTTGGGGCAAGCCTGACCTGTTGAAAAGAGATGGTGTTCATCCCTCCTGGGATGGTGCTGCTCTTCTCTCTAGTAATATGGCACATAGTCTTAGAGCTAAAACATGACAATCTGGGGCTCAGGTCAGGAAGCAGACAGACTGGCTAAACCGACCGTCTGCTAGCGGCCTCGCGTCACCAAGGTCAGATAAATCCCATCACATAGAGCCTCTTTCACCTAGATATCATCATATAGAGACTGTGTCTGTTCCCCGAATTTGGAAATCCCAAAAACGTCAGGTAAAAAATTTAATTGATGTTCAACAAATAAAAAACAGATATAATACAGATGAACAAATGATAAAGCTGGGGTTGCTGAATATTCGATCACTTACTTCAAAATCGCTCATAGTTAATGATATGATTTCAAGTTATAATCTAGATGTGCTGTGTTTGACAGAAACCTGGCTAAAACCAAACGATTACATTACTTTAAATGAGTCAACCCCACAAGATTACTGTTAAAAACATGAACCTCGTCTAAAACGCAAAGGGGGAGGTGTTGCTGTAATTTATAGTAATATTTTCAAAACCACTAAGAAATCTATTTTTAAATATACTTCTTTTGAAGTGTTGGTGCTTAATGTAAAAATATATAGTGTAAACGATAAATTACGTTTGAGATTTCTGCTGGCTACTGTATACAGGCCACCAGGGCACCATAAAGATTTTATCAAAGAATTTGCTGACTTTCTATCAGAATTAGTATTGGCTAACGATAAAGTACTAATTGTTGGTGATTTTAATATACATGTAGATAATGAAAAAGATGCATTGGGATTGGCACTTAAAGACATTGTAAACTCAATTGGAGTTAGACAACACGTGTCAGGACCCACTCATTGTCGTAATCATACTCTAGATCTAATATTATCACATGGAATAGATGTTGATGCCGTTGAAATTCTGCAGCAGAGCGATGACATCTCAGACCATTATCTAGTCTCATGTAAATTACATTTAGCCAAGGCTGCAAAGCCGACTCCGTGTTATAAATATGTTAGACCTATAACTTCTGCCACTAAAGATTGCTTTATCAATAATCTTCCTAATCAGTTTCATCATCTCAGTATCCCGGATAGCTTAGAAGAACTCGATATTGCAACAGAAACTTTTAACTCTCTCTTTTCCAGCACTTTAGACGCAGTTGCTCCGTTGCGCTTAAAGAAGATTAAAGAAAATAGTCCAACGCCGTGGTACAACGAGCACACTCACACCACACACACACACACACACACACACACACACACACACACACACACACACACACACACACACACACACACACACACACACACACACACACACACCCACACACACACACACACACACACACACACACACACACACACACCACACACACCCACACACACTCAGGCCCTTAAGAGAGCAGCCAGAAAAATGGAGCGCAACTGGAAGAAAACAAAACTAGAGGTATTTCGGATTTCATGGAAAGAGACCTCGATTGCTTACAGAGAGGCTTTAAAAGCTGCTAGATCTGCTTATTTTTCAACCCCTATTAGAAGAAAATAAACATAATCCTAGGTATTTATTTGAAACAGTGGCTAAACTAACGAAAAAGAAAGTTTTAAGCACAGAAGTTTCCAAGCAAACACAGCAGTAATGACTTTATGAACTTCTTTACTTATAAGATTGATAATATCAGGGGACAAAATTATAACTATGCAACCGTCTACTACAGTATCGCATCAGGGAGTGCATTGTAGTCTCCCTGAGGAAAAATTGTTTTCATTGGTTGCTATAGGAGAGGAAAATTCTGCAAACTCGTTAATTCATCTAAATCGACAACTTGTATGTTAGACCCTATACCGACTAAGCTACTGAAAGAGATGCTTCCAGAGATCATAGATCCTCTTCTTAATATCATTAATTCGTCTTTGTCTCTAGGATATGTACCAAAAACCTTTAAGCTGGCTATGATAAAACCGCTTGTTAAAAAAACCGCAACTTGATCCTTCAGAATTAGTCAATTACAGGCCGATCTCAAATCTGCCTTTTCTGTCAAAGATATTAGAAAAAAGCAGTATCCTCACAACTGTGTTCCTTTCTTGAAAGAAATGATATCTGCGAGGATTTTCAGTCAGGATTTAGACCGCACCATAGTACTGAGACAGCTCTCATTAGAGTTACAAATGATTTACTCTTATCATCCGATCGTGGGTTGTATCTCTCTATTAGTGTTACTTGATCTTAGTGCTGCATTTGACACAATTGACCACAACATTCTTTTAAATAGACTGGAAAAACTATGTTGGCATTAGTGGAATTGCACTAGCATGGTTTAAATCATACTTATCTGACCGTTATCAGTTTGTAGCAGTAAATGAAGAGATGTCTTATCGATCACAAGTTCAGTATGGCGTACCACAAGGCTCAGTACTAGGACCGCTGCTGTTCACTCTGTACATGCTACCATTAGGACATATCATTAGGAAACATGGAATTAGCTTTCATTGTTATGCCGATGATACTCAGCTGTATATTTCTTCAAAACCTAACGAAACTTACCAATTCACAAAATTAACGGAATGCATAGCTGATATAAAACAATTGGAATGACTAGTAATTTCCTACTACTAAACTCTGAAAAAACAGAGATTCTAATTATTGGACAAAAAACTTCCACACGTAATAACCTAGAATACTGTCTAACACTTGATGGCTGCTCTGTTAAGTCTTCGTCGTCGGTTAGGAACCTGGGTGTGCTCTTTGATAGCAATCTTTCATTTGAAAGTCACGTGTCTAGTATCTGTAAAACCGCATTTTTCCATCTTAAAAATATATCTAAATTACGACATATGCTCTCATTAACAAATGCGGAACAATTAGTTCATGCTTTCATGACATCAAGACTAGATTATTGTAACGCTCTACTGGGTGGTTGCCCTGCACGCTTAATAAATAAACTACAGCTGGTCCAAAACGCAGCCGCTCGAGTTCTTACTAGAACCAGGAAATATGACCATATTAGCCCGGGTTCTGTCAACACTGCATTGGGCTGCCTATTAAACATCGTATAAATTTTAAAATATTGTTGATTACTTACAAAAGCACTAAATGGTTTAGCTCCGCAGTACTTGAGCGAGCTCTTAACGCATTATAGTCCTTCACGTCTATTGCGATCTCAAAATTTCGGGCCCAGTTGATAATACCTAGAATATCAAAATCGACTGCTGGCGGTAGATCCTTTTCCTATTTAGCACCAAAACTTTTGAACAGTCTTCCTACCATTGTCCGGGGAAGCAGACACACTCTGTCAGTTCAAAGCTAGACTAAAAACACATCTCTTTGACCTAGCATACACATAATATATTATAGACTTCTATAATCAATGTTAGGCTGCATAGATTAGGTCAGCCGGAACTGGGAACACTTCCCTTAAATCCTGATGTACTCGTTACATCATCATAAGAAGAATGGCATCTACGCTAATTTTAGTGTCTTTTGTTTATCCCGAGGTTTTCCCGCAGCCTACCGGATCCAGGCCGTATCCAGATCTGACTAAGAGCTTTGCCTGGACCCGATGACAACGCAGTGCTGAAGTGCCAACAAGCCTCTTCCTATGGAGGATCCCTTTCCCACTCTACAGATAAAAACGTTGTGATTCCGGTTCGCGTACCCACCCCGAAGTGATAAAATAAAACAAAATTCTGTATCAAATTACAGTTACTGTAAATCCGGCCTCTAGTTCATAAACGCCAGAGGAGAACTGGCCCCCGACTGAGCTTGGGTTCTCCCTAAGGTTTTTTTTTTTTCTCCATTAGGTCACCTGATGGAGTTTTAGGACACCAGTAGGTCACCCGATGGAGTTTAGGACACCAGTAGGTCACTGATGGAGTTTTAGGACACCAGTAGGTCACCTGATGGAGTTTTTAGGACACCAGTAGGTCACTTGATGGAGTTTTTCGGTTCCTTGCCCACTGTTGCCTTTGGCTTGCTCAGTTGGGGATATTCAAAATAATTAACCAAGCATTAATACCATTGATCAGCCCTACCAAACGTGGATGTTTTTTTCACTAAGAAACAAACATTGTTATGTTGTTTGATTGATATTGTGAAGCTGCTTTGATGCAATTTATATTGTGAAAAGCGCTATATAAATACACTTGACTTGACTTGACTATTCCGGTTCAGAAAGGGAAAAACTGCATCTCTTCTCCTCTAAGCTCAAAATCGCCCGACATTGTTGTTTTACCTTTTAATTTCCTTTTTTTGAAAACGCCGTTTGACTTTGTTTGCACGTTCAACTTGTAAACACTGACTCGGTACTTCCACATACGTCAAGAAGCGTGACCTTTTCAACGTAATTGCGTATTACATGACGTCACGAACACGCATCACAGAACAGAGCAAGGCGAGCGTTTTTGCTTATAAAACTTTAAGCTTTTTATTTATTTTTTAAATGACGGCTCGCTTCGCAAGATAAGACCCTTATTCATCGTCTGGTGTCGATTAAAGCCCTCTGAAGCTGCACTGAAACGCTCATCTGGACCTTGAACCGTTTGGTACCCAATGAAGTCCATTATATGGTTATATGGTTTTCATCAAAAACCTTAATTTCTTTTCGACTGAAGAAAGAAAGACATGGACATCTTGGATGACATGGGGGTGAGTAAATTATCAGCAAAAGTTTTTTAAAAAGTGAACTACTCCTTTAATAATAGCAGAGGTTTATGGGTCAAATGTAAACGGCGCTAGTGAGATTAGTCATTTTAATTTATTTGTTTCCCTCTGAAAATCCACTTTCATTGAAATCTAGTGGCTTATTTTTTATTTATTTTTATTCTGCCTCTTTTTTTTTTAAATAAACGCAGCTGGAATTAATGCAATAAATATGTTTTTTGACAAAGATTTCAAATTGTTTGTGGTCTATAACCTGTATCAGAATGAGGTTCGCAATGTTGCGTCCAAAGGCATGGGTTGAAGACCCAGTCAGTGACGTCACGATATGCAAATTTGTTTAAATTAATACCGACGTAATCACCATGACCAAAATTGCTGTTACTGCAAACCAAAATATTTTTAAGGATGGCCTGAGACTGAATACTTCACACATGTGCTGCTACAATGGAGTTCAGGAGAAGAAACACTGATCCTACATCAACATTTGGAGGAAAATTTACAACTGGGGTTTGTTAGAAGAGATTTTAGGTTTAATGTTACACAGAATACCGGTTTTGTTTAGGCTACTTGCGTATTATTTTCCTAATTTAATGTTCTACATGTCGTAATAAGCAGCATTAGCATTAGTCTGGTCATGTGATCTCAACAAACATGTCAGTCTACATGAGAAGACCCTCTATGTCAAATAAAACTAATTAGGACTCTCTTATTAGATTCTTCAGAAATATAATTCATTTCTGTAGATCATTTTAATAAGGATCGTATTAAACTAACCTGTTTGTTCCTCAGTATCTTCATGTTTCACAATGAACACTTCTTCAATCTTTATGTCTTCATTCTCCTCTTTAATCAACGCCATCTTTATAATACTGTCGGATCTCAGATGCTTCTCCAGGAGTTTTCCTGTGTGTTCAAACAATTTGTCATGTTTAAGATGAAAATAATGAACAGAATGAGAAAATAAATCCACAGTAAATCTGTGTGTCTCAATCAGCTGTAGTCCAGTAGTTCAGCGCACTGGTGAGGGAGTAAGAGTTAATTAACTTAAATCAACTGATTGAACAAAAATCACCCAAAACAAGCAGTGAAAATGAATAAAAGAGCAAATGATATGAATATTTAGCCATTTATGATGTATAAATTATATTTAATGATTTGTAGACTACTTTGAATAGATTACATGAAAACATTTGCTATTGGTTTGTAAAAGATGTCACAACATGTTTGTGTTTGTATTCTCGCTGCATTTACACTGTTTCAGGCAGTTCGAGAGATTCGAATCAGTGAATCGTTTTGCGGAACGATTGGTTTAATTGATTCGGAGTAAAAACAGAAAACATCCGTTTCTCCTTCACTACTTGCCAGCTGCCGAATTCGTGTTTACGATACAATTATTGACTATATTTGGAACGAAATGAGACGCATCTTTTCTGATTTACTGGGACTGTAATAGCTAACGTTAGCCCTAATAAACAAATTACCCACTTGCTAAAGCAATTCACAAAAAACATCGTCCGTTATATTCAAATAAATAATTACAATGTTTCGTTCAATAATAAATCCTTGATTTTGCATAGCTTTTAAAAACTATACAAATGGTTTAGCGGTTTTTGTCTTGATATAAATGCTTTAAAACAAACCTTTCTTCAGGCCAAACACAACACTTACAGGAACGCGACGCAGACGTATGACGTCAAATCGCCAGACCAAAATAAAAGTCCCCTTTGCTCGCACTGCTGTCCAAAATCACAAAATGCATATATTTACATAGAAATGTATATACTAATACACGCACACACACACACACACCACACACACACACACACACACACACACACACACACACACACCACACACACACACAACACACACACACACACACACACACACACACACACACACACAAACACAAACACACAGCAGTGGCCAAAAATTATATCCAGAGGGGAAATATCTTTTTGATGACCCTACAAGTTTGATTAAACCATTAAAATATTAGGAAAATATTTGATTTTAAATATTAATAAAGAACAAAACTAAACTTGGTTGAGGAACTTATCGGACAAAATTATTTTGTGGGAAAAGGCAAACTACATCTGCAGGTTTTATTTGACTAGAAAAACAAAAAGCTGACAGGAAAAAGTCTACATTGACTACAACATAATCAGTTTTTAATATTTTGTTGGTTGTGTCTTGTTTTTGCATGTGTTCATAATTTCTTTGTATGACAGCCTGCACAAAAATTATGTCTGCATAATTTGGCATGTTTCCTTGCGTTATCATCACAAACAAAACTAACTCCAAGCACAAAATGCTTAGGCCTATACTTAAAAATATGCTTTTTGAAGATGTGAAGATGTCAATTTTCTCTTTTTTTCCACAGGTGCTTTGGTGTGCATAATCTATGAATTATATGGACACCTAAATTTACCTTCAAAAAATGTTTGCAGAAAATACAGTTTTGTGAGAATCATCCTTTAATCTGATGGTTTACATTTACAAGTGTGACCCATTGACATTTTATTTTTTACAGGCATTCATTTAATGACTATAGCAAGGAAAGTTTTAAATATACAGTCTGAGGGAAAATGTGTAAATGACGTCTATTATAGGGTGACCATATTTTGATTACTGAAAACCAGGACACTCGGCCCGGCAATGAGATACTCAAATGATACTTGAAGTTTACTCAAAGATGCCTTATTAATTTCAATACATTTAAAGTATTATGCCTCCTCTGTATGGATAGAAAACTGTTATATTACAAAATACTATCTATAACCAAAGACACAAATTCAGATAGGCTTCAGGGGTTACTCAACATGTTTTATTGTGACAGGTTTCAAAAATAATGAATTAAATAATGATAGAAATAATGTCTCTTCTGTATTAGAAAAATAAATAACTAAAAAATACCTCCAAATTGAACAAAAATAGCTCTCACAAACTTACACAAACTTCCTCTTTATCCTGTTTTTCTTCCTCATCCTCCTCGTTTGCCCATCTATACGTATGTTGCTGTAGAGCTGATCTTTCCCAGCAGTTTTTTTTGTTGCTTAACAAATAAGCATGAAAGTCTAATGGCCCACTGAAAAATAATCAAAACCAGGACAGTTTCATCACTTTATAAAAAACAGCCAGGACAGGACGTGTAAACAGACTTGGTCACCCTAGTCTATTACAAACACGGGGGACTGTGGCCAAACTTCACCTGAGGGATTCAAAACATTGCGATTCCATGTACTTCAAAATATTGGTGACCCCTTTTAATAACTCTGAATCTGAATTACCATACATGTGTACATATTGGTTAAACATTTGTTTTAAAAACACATTTAATCAAAACGTTTTAAATATTACATTATGTAAAAAATAGGTTATATCGTCTTGTTGAATACCCTTATAAAATATCTCTTTAAGAAAAATACAAATCGAAACAAACAGTTTCATGTGCTGTATGTCCTTCGTGGCCTGTAGAAGAGTATTAGATCTCAAGTAAATACACACTGCAGGACTTTGGAGATTGGACCAAGTGTGAAGAAAGGTTGGACTACCTGCGAAGAAAGTACCGTGATAGCCTCAAAAACAACAAGAAGACCGGATCAAACCCCATTAAACGTCCTAATTTTGATGAACTGGACGTTGTTCTCGGTAACAATCAACATTTCCCTTCTAACGTTAGCTACGGTACAGTAATAGCCAGTGTAGCCGCTTTATACCGTTTCTGCGTTTCAGCGGCTAGCGTACAGTAACGTTAACTCTATGCTAACTCTAGTAGCAGCCTACACTGGCCCCACTACACAATACTGTAACGCTATACTGTGTCGTTAATTCATATGTAGACCGTCTCTCCCTCACCCTGCTTGCAGTAGCCTACCACCATCACAGCATAATACACAGACCACACATCACAGCATCACTTTCATTGAGAATAAACATAAAAGGAATCATGAGAGCTCAAATACATCCTTTTCTTGACAGGTGCATCACTCTGAACGCTGGCACATTGCGTGGGGCACTCGCCTTGTCTGGCACACAGATGTAGCCAAAACAAATGTCCCCAACGGTATATTCACAAACCATTAGTTGACCTTTACATAGTTCTTAGCAAAGGAATTAAAATTAAGCACTGTAGCATTGAATGTTCCCGGTATTTATAGATTTTAACATCGGGAATTTGCTGAAATGAATGTTTTTTGGTGGACCGTCTCCTGTAATGAAAGCATTATTTGTTCTTAGGCCTTTTAGATTTAGAGTGTTTACATGTAAAACAAGGTCTGGCAGTTCAGCATTTCATTTATTTCACTTTACTTTGATTTTGTTTGGTTTCGGTGCTTCCCTACACAAAGCAGTTGTTGAAGCCATAACTACATTAATAATTTTGTAATATTGTTCCTTATATTAAGAGTGATTATGTTTTTTGATAAATGCATTTTGTGTTATTTGTATAGTAGCGCGAGATTTGACTAGTTTTACGTGCGTGTAATAATTTGAATGAGGGGGTTGTGCTAGACAGTCTTTTGACCTTGAAAAGGATCGAATTCATGTTATCTATTTTTTGTGTGTATTTGAGTTCTCTAAAAATGTAATCTGACAACGAAAAAGTAAAGTTTAAACGAGAAATTATGGATTCTCGCGTCAAACCCTTTGTGC
>CM060624.1:33784780-33892280 GCA_030578275.1 Meda fulgida
CCAACGTGTGTATGCTATACTTCCACCCTAATTCGAGAGATACAAAACCTAAAAACATTAGGCACAAGCTTATTGACCTTTGACCCCAACAGTCTGTTTTTCCTTGTCTTCCAAATAGCCAATTTTGCACAGTGCCAGATAATAATATTAATTAAACCGTCACATTTTTCTTTCTGGCAATGATTCTTTGGCCAAAAAATGAACAATTGAAAAGTAAAAAAAACTTCACCCAGGGACATAAAACAATTTTCTTAAAAAATCAAAACGATTATATCCAATCGTGATCACTGCACTAAAAGATGAATAAAATGACTCTTGTTCAGAACAATAATGGGAAACCCACCCAAACAACTTGGATTGAGAGTACAACATGGCTGTTTGTAGCTCGTGCCCTTGTACAATCTCCACTGGAGGTCACCTGTCTCTTGTCGATTCGGACATTTGTACAGGGGTACGCAGCTGCTTTAGGGGGAAGAGTCTTGAGCCAATGATCTGTGGCCATCTGTTGAAGAAAATTCATTCAAAAACTGCATGTGGGAGGACTTTAACGCATATCAAATAGAAAGATTTCTTCCAGGCAGAATCAAAACTTTTCCAAAACTGGTGTTTTCAGAGTCAAGTAAACGGCTTTCATCTTCTACCAGTTCTTCACAGCCGGGCTTCATTGATTAATGGAAAAGATGACCATTACCCTCAACCCAATCATTTAGGGCGTTCTGGGGTCTTTCAAAAAAACTTGATATAATCAGCACTCAATCCTTTGCAAAATCCTGCAATGCACTGTTGTAAAAACCGGATTGTGATTTCCACACCATTCTTTGATCAAGTCTTTCAAAATCCTTCTCAGGAATATGTCCCAGCTTGTTGCACCCAGCGCTAACAGTCGTGCTCGCATTTGTCGGGAAATGACAAAACAGTCTTGAAGTTCAAAAGGAGAGTTAAATAACAAAGGTTCCCTCAAACAACCAATGACCAGCAGGTGTAGTAATTTGATCTTGTGATACGATAAAAACCTTCCAGGCCTCAGCACAGATCTATAAAAGGGGCTTGAGTCCGCCATTTCTTTCTCTTGCAATTGCTTAAAACACAAATGTTTGTCAAAGCCCATTCCACCTGCCCTCCTCAAAAGAGGCTGTTGCAGTGTCCATCAGGCAGAGTTTTGGTAAACATGGTCTCTTTGGGTGTTGCAGCCGGAAAATGTCATTATCCTGGACTTAATATCCACCAAAGCCCTGCCCGCCTTCTTGTACTGGGAGTATACAAAGCCGCCCTGCTCGAATCCAGTGTTGTCCTACCATGAAAAAAGTCACCAAATCCTGTGAATCCTTTGAAATTAATCTGTAGGTGGCTTGCAGTACACACAGTTTATGCCAAAGAGTAGAAGCACTAAATATTAGCAACCAAAACTGTTCCCCTTGTGAAGGGACAATGGGGGTAGCAGCCATTTCCGCTAGGACTATCGGTACCCTCTTTCCTCTATAAACCGCCCCAATTAACTTTTGAGACTCACTTTTCCAAAATAAACACCTCTAAACTCTTTAACCTCTCTTTTCCATGTAAGATCTCTGGCAAAATGTGAAGATTTTCAGCAGGTAAACTGCCCTGCCCAAAAAGCCTCACTTTTTTCCAGTTCACTCTCGCGCATGAGGCCTTCTTCATACACATGATTGCATTAACCGAGACAATTAATGTCTTTTTCTTGATTAACAAAAACACAGTCACATAATCAGCATAAGCACTTACTGTAATACTTGAACTCTGAGATAAACAGGAGGAATAAAACCAGACAAAGTTTTAGCTAAATTAAAAGAAGAGGGCTCAATGCAATGCTTTTAGTTGCCCTGAAAAGGACAACCTTGGTTGATACCCCTTGACTAGACTGGGATTGGCCGGGCTTAACCCACCTCCCACTTTAAACAATGCAAGCAGCACCAGAATACGCAATTTGACCATGTTTAAGAAAGAATCACAATACCAAAAGCTTCTTTAAAACATAAAAAAAGATAACCATGATCAACACGTTCAAAGGCTTTTCTCTTGATCTAAGAAAAAAAATATATTTAAACAACTTTCAGTTCAAAAACTTTTACAATATCTAAAATATCCGAATTAAAAAAATGATCCATTATTGTTCTTTATGGGATACAATCAGTTTGATCTTTTTGTTACAATCAAAAACTGAGATATTTTTTTAAGTCTATTAGCAAGACATTTAGACATAATTTTGTAATCCGTAGTAATAGTCAGTAGTGCAACAGGCCCCAGTTTTGTAAAAGAGATAAATCTCCCTTTTTTGGTAATAAAGATAGCACAGCGCGTTGACAAGATATAGGCAAACAACCTATCTTTGCTGGCATTCAAGAAACTCATACAATCTTCTCCATTACAGTTCCAGAAAACGCTTGTAAAATTCCGACGGCAAACCCGTCAATACCAGAGATCGTCCATGCCCAGAGCTGACCAACTGCAGTAGTGAGTTCTTGAACGAGATAGTTCAGTGTCCAAGGCAACAGTCTTAGAGTCTGAGTCTATTTGAGGGCAGTGTCTTGAATGAGCTGCTCGGCACAGTCAATATCACCATTGTTCAGCAGCATAAAGACTGGAATAAAAAAGTCACTGCATGGTGCCTCATCTCCATATTGTTAATGGTCACCCTCCCATCGGAAGGCGAAAGACATGACATCTGTTTCTGTTGTGCACTTTGTGCTCAAATTAAAAAAAATAGAGCACTAGAGAATCCATGTTCATTAACGAGACCCAAAACGGAGACCTTACAAGAGCTCCTTTACCCTTTCATTTCAAAAAACAACCCCCGTTTCTTTTTTTTTCTTGCAGGTTGTTAAAAAAACAAAAAAAACAGATTTAGGATCATAATCTATTAATTAGAGCCACCTCCATTTTTGTATATGTCTTTTCAATTGATGATTATTTCTCTCAATTTAATAGTGGGATTTAAGCAGTATGTTGCAAACAAAAACAATTAATGTTAGTTTTCCCTATTTCCCACCACGTTTTAAATTTTCAAAGTGCCTTTTCACAATTCCACTGTTGCCAAAAAGTCTCAAAATGTTTGCAAAAATTAAGATCTAGAAGCAATTTAGTGTTACAATGCCCTAAGAAGACCTCTTTGTACACTTGACATATTTATAGTAGAGAACCAATTGATGATCTGTGTACCCCTACTGGAATAATCCAACAATCAATACTCGACTACTAAGATGAAGTGGACATTGTTGATCCTATCCAATCGAGCAGCACGACTCTGTTATCTGTCATTTTAATCCACGTATATTGTCTCACTTGTGGATGTTTGATCCCCACATATCTAAAAGATTATTTCTCTTATTATTTTTGATAATTGAGTGAAGACTGAAGATGTGGTCTTCATAGTAGCGACACATAGTAAAATTCTCAGTACAATTCCATTACCTCCATGATATATTTCCAATCTGCAAATAACATTAGAGCATTCTTAACATACTGAAAACAGTTTCGTACAAGTCCAATTAGTGCATATACCTTTACAAAGTAAAAGAACTCCATCAATATCAGCCTTTACTACTACTAATTTCATTTACAGGTTCCTCTTTTTTTAAACTTAACTCTTAGATTGGGGAGAGAATAAGATGCCAGCCCAGCACTCAATTTGATTTATGGGCCGAAGTACATGTTGACCCTTTCCCATAATCCCCATTCAAATTCATTAGGCAGATGATCGATATGTGTCTCTTGAAGGAAAAATAACAGTTAATTGTTTTTGCTTCTATTGTTTCAGATACCAGAGCAGCTTAACCTTCATCCCTTCCACCAATGATTATTGAGTGAGCCAACCCTAATACTTGCCATTAAAAAAACTGGAAGAGAAAAAAAAGCAGGACAGGCAGAAAAGCAGCGAAACATAGAAAAAAGACACATATGAAGCTTAAAAAAAACACAATTACAACAGTACTTCTTGACGTTCTCTTTTTCTCTATTTTTCCGAGCCCTTTCTAACAGTGGTTAGGTGCTTGCTTTAGACGAAACCTCTTCTTTTCACTCAGGAGATAGCCCCACAAGTATTCTGAGAAATGTAACAGACTATAACAAAGTTCTCTACATCAGGAAAGATTCATTAACTTCAACCTGCTTTCCAAAAGTATTATGCTGAAACTGATCCAATTCCTCTAAAGTATCTAAAGAAGAGTTCCTTAAGGGAGATTTGCTGCGCTCTCCTCCAACCCATACTGTGAGCAGGAGTCCATGGCCAACACTGAGCAGACTCATTGAACAGATCATCCTCGGCCTGACTGTCCTTGAATCTGCTCGACTCTTCTCTGCATCTCTACCACACTGCGGCTTAGAACTATACCTTGGCAACAATTCATTCTCGTCATATTTATTGTACATGTTCAACAACTAAGTGTTCTTTACTCTTAACCACATTTATCACCAGTATATTAATCTTGTATGCAGGCTACCACTGGTATCTAAGAGGTATTCCGCTTACATTTACGCCACGTTTCACCTCTGACTGCCTTACCTCCGTGAGGCCTGAAACCTCCTCCTGACCTGTTTGTTATTGATGAAGCCTGAGCATCATTCTTTTCCCAGGGCGATGTTTTCCTGTCCCGGATCTTTATGCGGACACATCTGCCGTTTTATGGGACATCACCGCATTCAAAACAACGCAAGCTTCGGGTCGTTGCATAAATCATATATGAACTCCCCCCTTCTTGTTTTATGCGAAAAGAAACGTTCTAGTGTGCGATCTGGTGATTCTAATACATGTAAAACCTGTTCCTGAAAGACATAACATGCTTCAATGACGGGTTCATACACCGAGAAATCGCTCTGTATGGGACTCGCCAATCTTTCCAAAACCGACACTAATTCACGCTCTAATACATCTCAGAGATGAACGGCGGGACGTTCGAAATCACTACTCTACTGAGCATTATGCAGCAGGTTGTTAACTTGCATAATTCATCTTTAATGTAAGCCCACTTCATCACCTTGTTTACGAGGTGTTGTTGTTTCAAAAAAAACGGGACTACAACTCTATTCATTCTAGAAGCAGAAGAAAAATTATCATGTCCTACCTTCTCTCCTACCGAACTAACATCCTCCACCGTTACTCCGTCCTCCGGCATACACCTGAAGCCATTGCGCAGAGAGATAGATGGCGTCTCCGCATGGAACGCATCTTCCGCTCACACGACTCCCACTTTCCACAAAAATAACTAATACAAACCATACCAAAAAGGAAAAAAGATTGAAGGAAAAAAAAAAAAAAAAAAATCAAAACAAAACAAAAAACAAAAAAGGTGAAACTTTCACAGGCTTCACCCGCCCAGCACTACTCTCACCCACAACCTCCCAACATGCACCACGTGAGAGAGGAGAGAGAGGGGAGAGAGAGAGGGGAGAGGAGAGAGAGAGAGAGGGAGAGGAAAGTGAGGGAGGGAGAGTGAGAGAGAGAGAGATGTAGGGAGAGAGAGAGCAGAGGGGTGGAGAGGGAGGAGAGAGATGAGAGGGGTGGAGAGAGAGAGAGGGAGAGAGAGAGAGAGAAGAGGGAGAGAGTGAGGGAGTAAGAGAGAGAGAGGGAGGAGAGGAGTGAGAGAGGGGTGGAGAGAGAGAGAACTCGAGGGAGAGGGAGAGAGAGATGAGAGAGAGAGAGGTGAGGAGAGGAGAGAGAGGGAGCGGAGAGGGAGAGGGAGAAGAGAGAGCGATGAGCGAGAGTGAGGAGGGAAGAGAGAGAGCGGGGAGCGAGTGAGAGGGGTGGAGAGAGAGAGAGAGGGGAGGAGAAGAGAGGAAGAGAGGAGAGTGGATGAGAGTGAGGGAGAGAGGGAGAAGAGAGTGAGGGCAGGGGAGAGAGAGAGAGAGGGAGAGAGAGAGAGCGAGGGATGAGGGAGAGAGAAGAGGAGGGGTGGTGGAGAGAGGAGAGGGGAGGAGAGGGAGAGAGAGAGAGAGAGAGGGGGGTAGAGGTGAGGAGGGAGAGAGAGGGAGAGAGGAGAGAGGGGGTGGAGAGAAGGGAGAGGGGAGAGAGAGAGAGAGAGGTGAAGAGAGAGAAGAGGTTTGGAGAGAGAGAGGAGGGAAGGAGAGAGGAGAGAGAGAGGGAGAGAAAGAGAGTGAGAGAGAGAGGGGTGAGAGAGAGAAGGGAGGGGGAGAGGAGAGAGAGAGAGAGAGGGGAGCGAGTGAGGCTCTCAGGGAGGAAGAGGGAGAGAAGGCAGAAGAGAGAGGAAGAAGAGGACGGGAAGAGAGAGGCGGAGAGAGAGGTGTGGCGAGAGAGAGAGTGAGCGGATAGAGAGAGAGAGAGGGAAGAGCGGAGCGGTTGGCATGAGAGCGAGCGGGAGAGGAGGAGAGAGGGAGGAGAGAGAGGGCGGGATGAGAGAGCGAGAGGGGATCGCGAGAGAGGTGGAGGAGGAGAGGAGGGAGAGCGAGAGAGGGAGGGGAGAGGAGAGAGAGTGGAGAGAGAGAGAGAGGAGCGGGGATGGCGAGAGAGAGAGGGCGAGGAGAAGAGAGCGAGAAGAGAGAGGTGGAGAGAGCGAGAGGGTAGGCGCGAAGAGCGAGAGGGAGTGGAGAGAGAGAGATCGAGAGCGCGACTAGTTGAGGGAGAGACTCGAGGGCAGGAGAGAGGAGAGAGTTGGATTGGAGAAGCGCGGTAGCAGATTGGGGTGGAGAGAGAGTTGGAGATAGCTAGATAGAGCTGCGCGAACGCGAGGGGGGGAGATAGGTGGAGAGCTCTCTAGGGAGATAGAGAGAGAGAGAGAGAGGGAGAGATGAGAGAGAGAGGGAGAGAGAGAGAGAGAGAGAGAGGGAGAGAGAGAGAGCGGGTGTGTGTGTACATACTATTTGTACATTTAAATTTAAGGTTATGGTTTAATATTTTATTATTTAGATGTCTTTATAACTGTTATTTACTGAGATGGTTGGCTACCGATTTGGTCAGGACGTTTGAATCCGGATTAAGCTTACATTTTATTTTTGTATAGGCAGGTGAGGGCGCCGTTGAGGGCGACGATGTTGAATGAAGAGGAGGAAAGCATTATTGCGCAGGGAGATCAGCCACCTCCATAACCCCCAATCCGAACTCTACATATCCAGTGTTCCCAACTTATATTGACCTCCCACCACCCCGACAATAGTGGCTTCGACCGTTTTACACTTCTCATCCCCCCTACCCCCCGACATCACCAGCCTCCTTGGTGGCGGTACAGGGAAGCGCAAAAGCCACGGGCCGATGGGATCCTGTGAGGTACGGATCCTCGAACAGGCTGCAGGAAATAAGGAGGAGAGGAGAGAGAGCGATTGAGGGGGAGAGAGAGGTATGGGAAGCGAAAAAGAGGGACATTCACTCCACTTTTTGTAATTTTCCTGTCCCATTTTCTTCAAAATCTCCCACAGGAACAAAGCGCAATTTTGATGCGCGACATCAATAAACTCATGCTGCAGTATCGAGCCATTTTTAATTGGACAATGTGTCTACCGTTATTAGGCTACATGCTGTTATGATTTGTTTACATTTGTTAGGGCGTGTTCTGTGGGAAACTATGTTAACCAAGTTCTGTAGCCTAGCCATGAAAATTAATCACATTTCCAATGGATTAATGAATTTTAAATACAAATTAGTTAAAATGTTGTGTGGTTTTTACATAATTTAAATAATACCAAATTATAAAAAAATGTGTAATGGTTTTTCACATAATACCAATATAAGTTAAAATGTTGTAATGTGTTAAATAATAAAAAAAAACTCGTGCTCATTGAACTTCAATTTATTGGTCAATGCTACCCAATCGTAGACACTGTCCTGGTGGGGAAAACACGCAAGAGCCGCTCGCCGGGAGGGTCTGCTGCTGCGGCCCGAAACACCGTTGGTCCGTTCGACCATGTTCTGGTCACCCTCAACGTGTGCTCCACTCTCCAGGCTGGACCTTGTCGGTGTCAGAGGCGCATCCACAATGGGGGCGGGCATGTATTGGCACGTTCAGGGGATGCCAGAAAGTTTGTGGAGGAGCCTTTTTTCAGGATTGCAGTCTTTCGGGCGGCTGAAAATTCGGAAGCACGCAGCCATATACCGAAGGCAATCTCCACCACGCGTCTCGCCCTGCCTGCCGGTAATATGTAAATTCGCTTCCTATCCTGCAAGTTCGTGCCTTAAGAGAATACATATTAGTGTCAGTGCAGTAACTATACAGAATCAGATGACTTGGCTGACGGCCCAATTACGCACACTGCTGTATTATAAACGATAATCCGTGCTTAAGACCAGTGCACGCTCGCTTTTTCATTGCTTCTGGGCTATTTGATTGAGCAGGTCTGCCTATCATTTACTTTTATTCCCACCTGGATAGGGGACATAGGGGACACATAGGGGAAATGCCACTGTCTCATAAGTCCTCGCTATGTCCTGCCACTGACTGCGCGAGGGAAAGGACATGAACTCCCCTGAAGGCACCCAGATGTCACAGCACATCTCTTACAATGCCCGAAAAGTCGCTTGTCCCATTTTGTAGCTGGCAGAGAGTGCCTGCAGGCTGATGGCTGTTCGTATGGTACCGCAAAGTCACTGCAAGCCTTTGCGAAGTTCAATCGGGTTGCGGTGATTTTGGTGTGTGTCCGGGAGAAAGCGGACGACTTGTGAGAGCAGTGATCGAATTTTGGCGCAGACATCCTAAAAAGACTGGAAATGTCTCTCCTCGCCCAGCTTGCATGGGAAGCACCAGAGACCACTAAAAGTCCCTCCTGTTCTCTTTCTTTGATTGAATGGGCGGAACATACCAATCGCCTATCTCTGCACTCTTTGTTGACGCCTAAGTAAAATCATCAATACGGCCACTCCTCTTCAGTTTGCTTTAAATCTTGAATATGACGTGACCCTGCTCTACTACTATCCACTAAATAAGGAAGCTTACTACCCCTGTTGCGGTTGGATCGGGGTATTGCATGTCACGATCGGCCAGTGACGCTTGCGTCCACTATTAAACTATAAAGGGAGCGCGTAGCTCGCGTTGACTATGTAACGGCCCTAAGAGGCGCTCGGCGCTCCTACCCGATGCGGGGTTTATGTCAATTTCATCATTGTTGTGAATGTGTTTATTGTTAAACTTGTTTTAATAATTGTTTTAGTTATATTGTGCTACTGTTCTTTTACAAGTAGTTCTAATTTAGAAATGTGTTGATAATGCTAATGGTGAAGTAGGTGTGTCTGTTTCAGCATATGGTTTAATGTTGTATTTACCTGTAGGCTACACAGATACAATGGGGTGGTATAAAAAGGGGAACTTCTTTAATTTACAGCCCGCAGGAGTTAACTTTACCATGTAAATACACAGTTGAATGGGGTAAACAAACATACTTACTGAACAATACGAAATCAACATATTTGCCTCAGTAAATTACAGAGAAGTTACTCTTATTAGAAAACAAACAGAAAACTTAAACGTTTTAATTACACTGTATATTTGCCCTGACAATTTTTAAAAATGTCATTTCATACAATTGATAAGGTAAGTACTGTACTACATGTAGTTCTAAGTTAAAATCATAGCTGTAACTAATTCTTTTTGGCTTAACGTTAACTTGTTTAGTAGAAAAGCCAATAAATTCAATTTTTATCTTTCAGACCTTACATAAAGCCATATTTATATATATATATATACGTTTTATTTACAACCCACAGATGTCAAAATTACCTGTATTTCTATTGCACAAGAACATATTTTGCCAGAAATGAGATAATAACTTTTATACAACAGATTTTTGCCTGGATATATTAACTGATTAAGTACCAGTAGTTTTTTAAATACTTACGTTATAGTAATTTGCTTGTATATCTGTTACCCTTTATTACCCAAATTAACATATTGTTCCCTTTATACCTACACAGGGTACACTATAATTACAGAAACGTACACGTTAATTTCGTTTACTTACACAGTTGTTTGGGGTCGTAATCTAAAGTGTTACGAAATATCCACAACATGTGTCTGGTGTATCTCTGATCAGATCAGATCCGGGTGCATTCGTTTCAGAATCAAAGAATTATCCGTAGAAAAACACTTTTATTATGTTCTGATCACGAGAAAACAAGAAATAAAAAAATAATAATCGATGCCTTTTAGGGCTTCCATACTTAAAATACTTCCAGTTAATTTATTTTTTATATTACCTGGTTGTTACCCTTTATTTCCCCAAAACTGTACATATTGTTCCCTTATTCATACACATGTTCTTTATAGGTTACGCTATAATTACTGACGTACACTGCTCATTTTGTTATACTTTATTTTATCTATTTGAAATCTCCCTAAAGTGATTACATACACGTTATTTAAAAAAAACTGTGGTGATTTTCTTAAATGTTTTGATGTCAAAAGGGACTCCAGGAATGGAACCTGTATCACAGTTTAGGAAAGCACTGCTCTACAACTGTTATTGTGGACTGATTTGATCTTACCAAATAAATTAATTAACTTACATTAAACGATCAGTCTGTCTCAAATTTATGTCTTACCATACTCCTGTATTTAAAGATTTCACGTATTCCTTGATACACACTGCAGGAAGTCCAATAGTCTTAATTTCTATGCACTTTAGTGATTTTAGCCTGTGACCGGGACTTTTATTTTGGTGTGGTGCTGTGACGTCATAAGGCCGCGTCGCGCGTGAATTTGCTGAAGGAAGGTTTGTTTTTAAGCATTTAAAGTTTTCAAATAGACGTAATCTGTTCATGCTCCTGCAATAGCAGAGCGCATATTCAGGACAGTATATGACACTAGTTTTTAGTGCTAGCAGTTTTATAGCACTTACTGTATTTGTCACTTAAGATTTACTGTTTTAATTGATTCAATTTAATTTATATTTTCTCCTTATCATAAACATAACCGTTGGTAACCCTCTTGATATATTTAACCTAATTTGTATCATTAAATGAGCCCATATTCTGGTTTAAAATTAAGTTTGGATGAAAGAAAGGCAAATAAGCTATTGTCTGTCTATGATTGTGTTTATTAGCCGCTGCGCTCCTCAGTGCGACCGACTTTAAGCCCATGGTGCAGGGGGGGGGGGGGGTTTGTGGCAATTTTCTCGTTGGTAAAAAAACATTTAAACAGTTATCCATTGTATTTGATATTGTGGGGTACTACAACAAAGAAATCTAATACGGAAAAGTAGGTGATATGTTAGCTACCGCTTGGCTAAAATGTATTCTCCCACAATGCCTTCCATGACGTCACATGAGGTACTAGAAGAAAGCCCGCCTTCAGCTGAGGGACAGAGTCGAGGAGTAGATCATAAATAACGTTAGTCAAAATGGTTTATTACTGTATTTGTGGCGGGTGCAAGAACTCCAGCAAAACTGGACATAGGGTCCATTCCTTCCCCAAGGACAAAGGGATCCTCCGAGGCTGGGTGCAGTTCGTGAAGATTAGGCGGGCAGGGTTTTCAGCTAGCTCTGTCACCGCCTACTCGAGAATATGCAGCGCGCATTTCAAAGAGGAGGATTACCACTCAGGGGATGCTAAGATGGTCTCACTTGGATTAAAGAGTGAGAGGAGTGCTAAATTACTTCCTACCGCCGTGCCGTCTGTGAACGCAAACCTCTCTGCTGGCCCCGTCCCGAGGTCGAGAGACACCGTCTGCCGCGAGCCAGATATCGCCACGGTAAGCATCATGCTAACCTTAATGTTTACAAGCTGCGTGTTAGCTAGCTCTGTGTGTATTTTGTATACCGTGTTCCCTTTGACACAGCCTCCACTAACTTACAAGATCACTCTGACATTAGAAGAGCATATTTCGTGATTCACGAATAAAAATGAGAATAATAACAAAA
Organism: Meda fulgida; assembly: GCA_030578275.1. Classification (NCBI taxonomy): domain Eukaryota; kingdom Metazoa; phylum Chordata; class Actinopteri; order Cypriniformes; family Leuciscidae; genus Meda; species Meda fulgida. The sequence continues at coordinate 33,796,593 of CM060624.1, forward strand.
TTGCCCTGAAGTAAAAGTCCATATCATCATGAAAGCTTTATGGCTGTGCCATAGGTTATTGTTTCCACTGGGAAACTAACGTTAGTTGTAGCACACACGTCCCATGTTATTGGTGGACTTATGAAATGACTGGGAATATTTACTTATCTTCTTGGAATTTCAAAGATGATTAGTAAATGATTCTCAGTACTTCCAAGTTGAAAATAAATGATTAAATGTTGCCATGTACTCCTGCAATGTGCTTGCGAATCACTGCTCTAAGTGTTCATAGTATACCCACCTCTTATTTCACCACCACACCCATTTGCTTTTCGCTGACCCTTTTTCATATTTGTTTTCGCAAGATGTCGACAGACGCCTCACAGCAGGAGACCGTGGAGAGTGTAGACACTGTGGAGAGTGTAGACACTGTGGAGAGTGTAGACACTGTGGAGAGTGTAGACACTGTGGAGAGTGTAGACACTGTGGAGAGTGTAGACACTGGGGATCAGCCCTTGCCCTCCTCCACTTCTGACGCTGGGGCACAGTGGTCTTTGAAGCCCCCCCGATGGTCTCACGGTAAAACTTGGGTATTTTAAGGGGTAGTTATTAGAAATAGTCTCTAAAACATTGCCAGTATCTATGCAATCAGAACATTTCCATACACATTGATTAAATTAATACATAGCCTACACCAAAAAACATACCCGTTTAGAGTGCCAATAAACTGTTTTTTCTTATTAAAATTCATGTGTTCTGTGTACTTTATAACATTTTAAGGGCAATCGGGCGATCACAACAGAATAAACAATTATTTTTATTCATTTTCATCCAAACGAGGCGATTGAAAGCCCTGATAGGTCTGGTCACCACTTTGGATTTGTTGTCTGATGGTTGAATCCACACGAGAGGCTTCTTATACTCCTGCCTAAACTCCAGAAGCCCAGCGTATAGCCTGCCTGCACGCAGTGTACCGGTATTGCCTAGGGATAAGTAGGAAATATTCAGTGTGATTATTGTTGATAGTGCCAACTAGTTTTCCTCGTGATTGATTGTCATTGACACCGTCTGAACATCCACATCAATATCCACATTAACAAGCTGAACATCCACCACCTTGTTCACTCTGACAGGATCATGGTCCCCTTCAAGCCAGCACGCACGAGTATGTTCATGGTTTATGTTTACTTTACCAGTGTTTTTACACTGAGTCCTTTGAACAACAGCAATAGGTGACAGGAGATGTTGCACGCACAAACATGCATCAGAGACAGGCTTTTGTCTGAAGTGTGAGTATGCTATGTGTAGCACAAGCGGATTCAGGCATTATGCCTCATATCCAGGATGCTGCGATAGGCACGTTACATCTGCTGGCCGCGGGGTGAGGTCCTCGACCAGTGACCAAAACGCGCTCACCTCCCTACAACACAAGCTCTGCACCACAGTTTCCATGTGACGACACCGCCCTCACAGACACCTGCCAAACACAGCGACACCGACGCTTCCTACTCACTCCCTCTCCCGGGAAGCCTGACGGGGGCAATGACCGTCACGAGGAAAACTAGTTGGTAATACAATAATCACACTACGGCAAAACAACATTTTCACCGGAGAAAGAGGTAAATAAAAGCTTAGAAATAAAGCATAAAAGTTATTGTATGCACTGCTGTTCATAGACTACTAGCTCCAGCGGTCATTGCTGCGTTTCTAAATGATAGCAGCTCACCAGCACACTACACCAACTCTCCACTCGTTCTCCTCTCACCATGCATTTATTTGCTCTCGGTATTTCCTCATTCGCCCTCTCACTGTGGGCCATCATAAATGTCACCTGTGGGTCTTGCCACCTCTTCCTCATCCCAGTTAGACGCCATAGTAGTCAGTGCTAGTCTGCTAGAATTAGTTCAAGTAGCTGAGAACGGCTGAGGCTACATTACAGTCATGTGACGTCATCGCCGAATCGCGTAAAAAATAACCGCTTCTAACCAAAAACTACAAAAACTGGACTTTAACACCATTTTGGAGACATTTCTCACTTTATATACATATCTTGACTGCTTTATGTACCCGTTAATCGACAGTGGTGTTTAACCTGCACCATGGGCTTTAAAGGGAGAGTTCACCCAAAAATTACATACTCTTTAAAAAATGACAAAGCATGCTATAACATATTCTAGCAAACTTTACATTGCCAGTTCATCATAGTAGTGGGAAGGTTGGATCATTTTACTGACTCGGGTCTTTGAATCTCGCTCATCAAAATGAACAAATCTTTTTTCGAGTCATTTCGTTAATTTCAGCATAATGTTTTTAAAATGTGACATGTCAGCCAAATTCTCCAAACACATCAAATATTGCTCGCATTTAGAATAAGAAAAAAATTGCAATGCAAGTAAAAGGCCAAATTATGAGAAACAGAAAGGATTAGTTAATTGATCTGGGTCTATGCGGTCTGTTGTAGTTTACCTCACCTCCCGATCTGAGCCGTTCGTTCATCACGTGACATCCTTATAAACCGAGCTATGCAGTCTGTAGTACTGGATACAGGATCGAGTAGTTCACGTATTGAGTCATTCGTTCATCACATGATGAAAGAATGAAAGACTCAGAAGAATCGGACCCGAAGACTCGAGAGGTGAACTAATAACTTCTGTTTCCAGTCCAGAGCCCAACGCATGTTGCGCATGCGCGGTCAACACAAAATGAACTGAGTAAACACACGTGCCAGAAGAGTTCAGTCCGCATTAACATCGGCCCTGTCCCAAATGGCACACTCCGGACCTGTGGACTTCCTCAGAGGCCACACTTCGGTGGCGTCGTGCAGGGCAGACCCACAGGGCCCTTAGCGCACGTCCGTCTAATCCAGATACTTTTTGAAATGACACCGCAGGACCATGGATGGGGACAGCAATTGGAAGCACTTGTTTTTTTGTGCTGGCTTGCATACGCATTGTCCTACAGAGTTACATCATGAACATTTTCTACTCCCAAATCAACTGTGTGCAGAGTTGTGCATAAAATTGCCCGTCAAATAAAGAATGCAGTGGCAGCAGGCGGGGTCCTTTGTTATACTTGTCCAGGCCAGTTGTATGGAGTTGGCCATGGATTTGCAGAACTGGCAAGGCATCCTGCATTCATAAAGGCTGTTGGAGCAATTGATGGCCGCCACATCAGAATCAAGCCACCAGGACGCAATAAAGAGGATTACTTTAATTACAAACAGTTGGCTACCCAGGATCTGTTCACGATACACGGGTTTTTAAAAACAGTCCACTTTACTACAATGCTGAGTATCCTCCACCGGGTTATTTTGCTTTAGGTGATGGTGGAGAACCATGTATTGATACACCCATTCGTGTTGTCACACCATTTAAGATGCCAGTGCAGGAGAGGTTCATCGAGCGAGCTTTCGGGGCGATGAAAGCCAGGTGGAGGAGAGCATTGTTCTCTGCTTTGGAGGTGAAAGTGGGCTTCTGCACTGAAGTAGTGATGGCATGTGCATTCCTGCAGCAGGTCTGATTAAGGCATGGTGATGTGATGAGCCTGAGGGTGCAGAGGATGCTGTGGTGCAGAGGTGTGGAGTCCGGTTCAGGGTCAGGCTGGCTGCACGGGTTTCTGCTCCTGTTGGATTGAGCATGACTACACACTGTGACTGAGCAGAACAGATGCTGTTTTTTATGTCCTTGTTGGAGAGTTTATATAATTTAGGTTCTAATTGTTATATCTTAGAATAGTACTATTGAGAAAGAAAATATTTTGTATACATAATTTTGTATTGTACATTGTTGTATTTTATTTATTTGTATTGCACTTACAACACTGAAGAACATAAGTTTAATCGATGCCACTCAGTGACTGAGCAAAAGAGATGGTATTTGTTTTATGACTGCTGTAATTGTGCTATCTTGAAGTGCCTTTAGATTATTGCCTTTGAATAGTTAAAAATACATAAACAAAATTGTATTGTACATGTAGAAGAACATTTAATATTGTGCACTTTATATAATTGTATAACTTTATTTTCATTTACTTGTTGAAAGTTAAAGTTTTCACTTAATTGTTTAACTTTTTTTAAAAGATTTTACAATTAACTTTTATACTGTTATAGTTACCTTTACTCCTCTTTGATTCTTTTCTCAAATAAATTACACAATTCTCAATGTGAGTGTTATTACACAGTTATTGCTTTCCTTATATGTAAATTATCATCATCCAAACAGCATATTATAGAATATATTTTAAAACTTATCTCATTTTTTCTAAAAGACGTAAATAGGATATTTATTTTATTAACAAATGTGTCTGTCATGTTAATCTTTTTACCGTTACATGTAGAATAGTTCCTAACATCACCATCATCATCAATTTTTTTAATAGAAAATGTGAAAATAACAATACATTTTTTATTTTTTTATTTCCTCATTCCAATTCCTTTTGCGAGCACGGGTCACATTTATTGAAAGTTTAATCAATTTATTGCAGTAGTCTATTAACATATGAAGTGTCATTATAATTGTATTCTTTTATCAATTTGTAGTTCTCTGTGTTTTTTGTCTAATCAGTTTAAGTCCATTAACTCTCACTCTGACTGACTCCCTCACCAGTGCGCTGAACTACAGCTGATTGAGACACACAGATTCACTGTGAATTTATACACTTCTTCCTGTTAATTAAATTATATTCTCATCTTAAACATGACAAATTGTTTGAACACACAGGAAAACTCCTGGAGAAGCATCTGAGATCCGACACTATTATAAAGATGGCGTTGATTAAACAGGAGAGTGAAGACATAAAGATTGAAGAAGTGTACAGCTTGAAACCCGATGTTGCTGATGCTGAGCAACAAACAGGTTTGTTTCATTCTCTTCTTTTTATTCTTATTAAAATGTCGCCCTCTACAGAAATGAATGATATTTCTGAAGAATCTTATAAGAGTGTTCTAATTAAAGCAGTTTTGTTTGACATAGAGGGTCTTCTCATGTGGACAGACATGTTTGTTGAGATCACATGACCAGACTAATGCTAATGCTGCTTTAAGAGCATCTGAGAAACTCATACTTCCATGTTGGACATTTGTTATTACGACATGTTGCACATTAAAGGCACTCTATGTAAGATTTTCGGATTAAAATATCCAAAAACCACTAGAACAATGTTATATATTTTGTTGATTTTTGTACTTAGATTATCCCAAATGTTTAAATCCCCCAAATGTTACGTGCGTCGCCTATCAATGGCATCATATCCGCGTTACCCTTGATTTCCAGTTTTAATTTTGTCGAAACCATGGAAACCTTTTATTAGACATGTGACCAACTGTTTGGATACATTCTTTGACAGAAATCTAATCATTGCTAAGCTCAACATAGTTAGTCTTTTTGTTTAAATCTTGTTTTCTTGATTTGCCGCGAGTACCATGCCTAATATCGATCTAGCTCACTGCAGTGTGCAACAAGTGTGTCATATAGTAGTCGCATAATAGCGAACGCACAGAGTAGCATTATAACAACTTTCAACACACTCAAATGTATACGATAAAACAGCGCTGCGATACCTCACATACGCATGACTGGAAGAAGCGTCTGAGACATAATAAAAGCTCTACTGCTCTCGAGCCGTGTGTCGCGCTTGTCTCTCATTTTCCGTCTCTCAGACGTTTTTCGTAACGTTAATAAATCTTTAATAAATTACTGGTCATCCATGAATATGATTTCTGCCTGAGTCCATCATATTCTCCACTGGCTGTAGAGGTGAAGACAACAACTAACATGATGAAACCAAACTCTTCCAGTCTCAGCTACAACTACAGTGTTTGAGGGCGGGGCAAAGCAGACGCTGTTCAACCGCAACCAATGGGTTGCCACTATGCAAATTAGTTACTAACCTACTCCAGTTTAGCAGGAAGTGAGACTGGAATTACTGACGACTCGTTTTAGGGCGTTTTTGTCCCAATCAGCTCCCTAGTTCAGTAGTCAGGGCACTGATCAGGGAGTCAGCCATTTTAATCGCAGAATCCTTAGAGGACACTGAAACATTCACTTTCTCAAAAGTCCCACAATGCAACGTGAAATCCAGGCAGCATCAATGCTGACTGTGTTCCCTGAACGGAAGTTCTGAAGTGCAAAACTTAAATCACGTGAGCCAACTCACTACACATAATGACACGTGAAAGTGCGGTTTGAATGCCCCGCCCCCAGCTGAACTGGAAGTTTTGATTGTTTTTGCATTCAACTCGTGTCTGTTGTTGCCTGAAGTTAGTGCTGGACCCCAAGGATCCCTGATATTTCGTGCACAAAGAAGAGGCTAAGTGCCACCAAGGCGGACCACCCCTAAAGCGACCATGTGTTCAGTTCTGGCGTTGTTGGGGCTGTGTTTGTTGTCAGTACTGGGTCCGCCCCAGCAGTAGTATGCGCCCAGACTCCCTTACACTGTTATAGCAAATCAAATAATAAACAAAAACCCTCCCAAAAAGCTTTCCACCTCTTCATTATCCCATCGCAAGCATCAGTCCCCTGCCACAGAAGCCAAATTGGGTTGAAATAATCAAATGAGGCTACTCTTTCGTTTGCTCACAGGCCTCCCCATTCTAGGACGTTGACGCACTCGTCCTCTGAGCTGAAGTACGAGCTCTGCTAGTGAGGGGCACTGTGGAGGACGTTTCCACAGCAAGTCATGCTTTTACACTCGCTAGTTCCTCGTTGCAAAGAAAGATGGCGGCCTCAGGCCCATCCTCGATTTGAGATGTCTGATCCCGCGCCCTAATAAGACGGCCGTCCAGAAAATTAACTTTGAAACAATTCCTCTCGCAGATTTGCCCAGGGGATTCGTTTTTATCAGTGGATCTGAAGGACGATTACTTTCATATCCAGATAGCCCCACATCATAGACCTTTCTTGAGATTCACGAGTCTTACCAATTTGCAGTCCCACCACTGTCCTTAGCTCCTTGCACTTTTGCAAAATAAGGGGAATGTGTCCCTCTCCGAACTGAGACAGATGGGAGTATACATCTTTATCTACCTCGACTGTAGCTTGGTTGTTTTTAGCCCAATTGAAGGAGGAACTATGCACACACAGATCTCTGCTCCTCAGCTACTTGGAAAAGTCTGGCATTAGGGATCAACCTAAGCAAAATTTAACTGTCCCCTGGCCAAAAAATCCCATTTTGGGGGCAGTCCTCGACTCTGGCCAAATGCGGGCCTGGATTTCACCGGAGTGCTCTCTGAGAATTCAGAGGTCGTCAATCAGAGTTGAGGACAGCCTTCCCCTAAAAAAGTTTCAGAAGCTATTGGGCCTCATAATAGCAGCCTCATCAGTAGTTTACTTGGGTCTGTTACATGTGCAATCACTGCAACACTTGTTGAAGGTGTCCTACCTTGAGTGTGGCATGAGGGCTGTCTAATTTTCAGGGTAATCCACGGTTGCATCAAAGCCCTGGTCCCCTGGAAATCACCCAATCTGTATCAGCTCATGGCACCACACTGGCAGAACCAGCCGTGGTTCGCTGGGATGGTTCAGTCACTATCAGCAGCACCATGGCCAGTTCTGTTGGTGGACCTCCTCTCCCCCGAGCGGGAGTGACAGTTTGGCATGCCCAACCCGAGTTGTGGAGCCTCCATCTATGGCCGCTTGATAGAATACTTTGTCTTTCCAGGGAGGTCATGAACACATTCAGCCTCTTCTGCTAAATTTAGCATCGATCAAGTGAGTTCGCGAATTCCTGGTTCTTTCAGGGAAAGCATCTTGCCTCGATTTTGGGCCTAATGTTGGTAAAGTCATCATTAGATAAACAAGGGGCTATGTGCCTAAAGTGCTTTCCATGCCCTTCAGAGCACAAGTCATACCGCTCTCTGCTCTCCCTTCACTGAGCATGAGTAGGCAGCACAGCCACTCTGCCCGGTCCAGGCCCTTAGCTGGTACATTGAGCGCTCTGACCTCTGAGCGGTCAGAGAACCGAGCGAGTCCTTCGGAATAATTATACAAGCTATTCATATATTTGTTCCAAGGAAAAGTGTACTCAGCTGGTCTTATAAATCTGCATACTGTTGGGTTACACATTTCAAAATAAATACACATTTTTTAGATTTACTTTAGCTTATTTATTGATACTGTTATGTTTAAATGAATAATAATGTTTCAATGAATAAGCCAAACCCACCGGCCCACCTCAACTTTTTGATCTAATAATCCGGCCCTTGAATGAAGCATATTGAATAGCCCTGCTCTAGACAGTGTTCACACTCTTATACTGGAGTGAGTGAAGTGAACAGAATTATTTAAACTTTGTTTTACACTGTTTATGCATCAACCCCCAGATGTAAACTTGTATGTGTCTCCCTTATTTACGCCCAGAACACTTAAAGGGACACTCCAACCATTTGCATTAAGCTTTCCATTGTTGGAAACCCAGTCATACTATTGAATGGCCGTGCAACACTCTCTCATTTTCCACTGAGACGAGAGAAATCAGCTATTTACCTTTTTCACTTCCTTCTATAATGACGCAAAAATCGTCATTTTACGTCATTGTAGGAGGAAGTGTAAGGGGGGGGGGGGGTTCTGTAAAGACCACAAGCACTAGCTCTCACCCTTTCAAACCCGCCCATTAGGACCTATTGCGCTAACAGACCTATCACAGATCAGTGCCAGTGCGTTTCATTTCACCGGCAGAAACTTTTTGAAAATTTGTAAACAGACGAAATCATAGGAGATGTGTTGCTTTACAGCAGACGACTATGTCAGTGTGTGTTCTCAGTAGCCACTAGCTGCTAATAGAGTCGAGTCAGAAAGAACCTTACCTCTAGGCAAATGCGTTTAGCGCTACTAGCACTGCTAGTTCCAGACGTTCCTGGCTGTTCGTCGTCATCATCTGACAAGGTAAATATCGACGGAATTGCGGTTTACACAAGCGCAGGTCTCTTCAAATGGTGTGTTCACACCGAACGTGAATGTAATTATTTGCGCGAGTGGATTACATACAAAGTCAATGCAAAGATGCGAATAGACGCATCATTCGCGCCGGGCGTTGCGAATGACGCGAATTGGGTGACGCGTTTGCCGCAAATGTCTTCCGCGCAAGTTGAAATTGAACTCGAGCGAATGTTCAAGCGTCTAACTAGATGCGTATTTGACGCTCTATTCGCGCTCGGTGTGAGCACACCATAAGGGGTTGGGTTCGAAATCTTCTGGATTGAAATGTAGACCGCACACCGTCAGATGTTTTAGTGCTTCAATGGCTGTGTCCTCTCCGAACTTCGGGTTATTGATAGCCCGTAGCCACTTTTTGCACAAGTCCAAATCTTTTTGTAATCTATGAAATCTTACTCCGTGTATTTTCCTTGTGCTGGCTGAACATGCCGGTACTATGCAAGTGCACACCATTTCGAAACAAAAACGAGGAGTAATCCAATAATTAGTTCGCGAAGTAACTCTTCACTAGAAATTGTGTGAAATGATTTCCAGGCGGTAGCGTAGAGGTGGGAGTGGCCTGCGGAGATGAGCACTGCAATGCACTATGGGGATTGTTGTCTAGAATCCACAAGCACTAAAAAGTCATTTTCTGCCTTTTATTGGCCAAGGAGGACCCAAATTAGAAATTTATGCTACTATTCTACTACATATATCACCCACTTTCAATACATATTCATGTCTCCACCGGAGGAATTACCCTTTAATACCAGGTGTAAACAAGGCCTTTGTTGGGTTTGATGTTTTGCTTTGTTCCATTAATCTAGGGTTAACTTGTATTTGTTTTTGTTTTACTTTAGACCTGATGCAGCTGAAAGAGGAAAGCCCAGAACTGGAGGAATTTGAAGTTAAAAATCAGAATGAGAAAGACCATGATTTGAAAACTGGAGAAAAGAATGTTAGTTGCTCAATGACAAAAAAGGTTTCCAGACGAAAAAGAGCTGTGAAGACAACAACTAGAAGTGATTTCACCTGCCAACAGTGTGGGAAAAGTTTAACTCGAAAAGCAAACCTTGATGTCCACATGAGAATTCACACTGGAGAGAAGCCGTTCACCTGCCAACAGTGTGGAAAGAGTTTCAGTGAAAAACGAAACCTTGAAGTGCACATGAGAGTTCACACGGGAGAGAAGCCGTTCAAATGCCGACAATGTGGAAACAGTTTCACTCAAAAATCAAGCCTTAATGTCCACATGAGAGACCACACTGGAGAACCCCCATTCACCTGCCAACAGTGTGGAAAAAAATTCCCTCAAAAAGGGAACTTGAATGTCCATTTGAAACTTCACACTGGAGAGAAGCCGTTCACCTGCGATCAGTGTGGGAAGAGCTTCTCACTAAAGGGAAACCTACAGTTTCACATGAGAATTCACACCGGAGAGAAGCCGTTCACATGCGATCACTGTGGGAAGAGCTTCAGATGTAAACAAACTCTTGAAACCCACATGATGATTCACTCAAGAGAGAAATGTCATCAGTGTGGAAGGAGCTTCAAAGACAGTACACACCTGAAGAACCATGTAAAAACACACACCGGAGAGAAGCCTCTCATGTGTCTTCACTGTGGGATGGCACTCTTAAGCAAGTCAAGCCTTCAGAGGCACATAAGAGGTCACAGTAGAAAGAAGCCTTTTGCGTGTCCTCAGTGTGACGCGAGTTTCACAAATCAAAGAGACTTGAAACAACATTTGCAAACTCATTCTGGAAAGAAACCTAAATGTTCTACGTCTGCCAAGAGAAAAAAAAGCAATATCAAAAATCGCCTGTAAATTTACTCTGGAGGAAAGTGATCTTGCTCAGGGTCAAAAAAAACAATTCCGTCACGCATGCAGATACACTTGGCTTGGCAATTTTAAATGCCACCAGAAAATCGTTGTAAAAATCATTTTTAATAGATGTAATTTGATTGTTCAATACATTAGAATCAAAATGTTAGTTATTTTGCTGTGAAATACCACAATGTAAATGGAGAAATGAATGAATGAATGAATGAAATCTTTATTTTGAACAACTAAAAAAGAAAATAATAAAATAGAATAGATGTATGAAACAATTTTTTTTTTTTTTTTACATAATATACTTGTTCGAAAAGGGATAGGTAGAAGCCCTAGGCTTATCAGGACCTACCCCCAGTAACTACCCAACCTAATCTAGCTAAATCCAACATATGTTTAAGAAAATACAGTGACTACTAAATTAACTAATGCTTTATCCTAATACTAAGATAAAGAAACAGGAACCATCAAGCATTCTTTACAAGTTGAGTTATCATTCGTTCTCACCACTTCTGTACTTATCAAAAATAAAACTTTTGTACCTTTTTTTAAATTGCAACATGTTAACACTTTGATCGAATTGCTCAGACCATTCCACAAAAGCACCCCACAAACAGAAATGCACACTTTTGAGCTTTAACGAGTCCTGTGTTGTCTCAAAATTAAATCCCCTTTCAAGTTATAACCCCCATCCATATCTATGAATAGTTGTTTCCAGGCAACTGTTTATTTATTGCTTTATAAATTAATTGTGCAGTCCTAAATTTAACCAGATCATTAAACTTTAGAGTGCAATTTTAAATACAGTAAATTGGTATGTTGATGGTATCCTGCTCTATTTACTAACCTAATCGCTCTTTTTGGTATTGTGCTTAATGTTTGTAAGGAGGTCTTGTAGGTGTTGCCCCATACCTCTACACAATAACTTAAGACAACACAAGTGAACAATACAAAATATAAAGTGCTTTTTACTCAATACATGCCTTGCTTTCCCCATTACTCCAATACTCTGCGCTACGTTTGTTCTGACATATTTGATATGCGGTTTCCAACAGATTTTGCAGTCCAGAATCACACCCAAAAATTTATATTCATACTCTTTCTATTTTAACATTATTAATCAATACTTTTACTTGTGTGTCAGTTTTAAGATTACCAAACAGCATAAGTTGGTTTTATCTAAATTTATTGATAATTTAAGTCAAACAATATTTTTTAACTTTTTATTTTTTGCTGTGACTAACTCCAAAAGCTGCTTCAGATTTTCCCCAGAACAAAAAATATTGGTATCTTCTGCAAAGATCACAAATTTTAAGAGGTTAGTCACAGTACATATGTCATTTATGTACATAATAAATAATTGTGGACCCAGTATTGACCCCTGTGGGACTCCACAGGTGATACCAAGCACTCAGATCTGTACTCCCCATCTCAACTAATTGTAGTCTGTTACTTATGTAACTTTTCATCCAGTCTAATACAACTCCTCTGATACCATACTTCTCCAGTTTATTGATTAGCAATCTATGATCGATTGTATCGAAAGCTTTTTTAAATCAATAAATACTCCCACTGCATATTTCTTATCGACAGCAGTGGTAATTTCTTCAATTAACTCCATTAATGCCATTGATGTGGATCTGTTTGACCTGAATCCACACTGACTATCAACTAATAATTCATGCTTCTCAATGAAATTATCCAATCTAATTACATACAATTTTTCTAATATTTTTGAGACCTGCGAGAGTAAAGACAATGGTCTGTGATGCGTAAATTGATTTCTCTCTCCAGCTTTATATAATGGTATGACCTTAGCAATTTTCATTTTGCTTGGAAATACACCAGTTTTCAAGGACAAATTATAAATATGAGTTAACGGTTTAGCAATTGCACCAATGACATCCTTAATTAAAACCATATCAATGTAATTCCAGTCTGTTGACTTTTTATTCTTACATTTGCTAACAATTTCAATAATCTCCATTTCCTCAACTGGTTTCCTCTACATGGAGTTAGGGTTACTGTCTTGATAATCCACAGCCCTCGCCTTCAAGCTGTGGACCTTCATGGCCAGATTTTATCCCACACTTACAAAAAAATTGTTAAACCCATTAACCGCATCATTCATATTGCTTAAAGTCCTCTCATGATCCATAAAATACTGAGGGTATTTTTTATTCATTGATCCATTCCTGATAATATTAAGCACATTCCATTTACCTTTGATATCATTTTTATTATCATTTAATATTTTATTATAATAATCTTTCTTACTTGTCCGCATGATACTGGTCAACTTATTTTTATATCTTTTGTAACTGTTATCAGCTTCTATAGTTCTGTGTTTTATTAATTCTTTATACAATGAGTTCTTTTTTTTTTACAAGTATTTTTTTTTATCCTTTTGTCATCCATGGTCTCTCTTTAAATGTGTGCTTTGTTACATTTTTTTAAGGGACAGTGTTCATCGTATAAAAACTTAAATGTGGTCAAAAATGTTGTATATGCATTATTGGTATCAGTCTCACCATACAATTTTTTCCAATTATATGTAAGTAATTCACTTCTAAATGTATTTATTGATTCAACAGTTCTAACTCTCCTGTAACTAATCTCATTAACTTCCTTATGCTTCACTGGATCACAAACACACATCTCAAAAACTGGCACATGGTCACGCACCGGTATGTGATTTAGCAACCAACTCTTTAGACCAGAGGTCACTAATACGCGGACCCAGCCGCGGTTCTGTCCGGGCCCGGACCAATAACCCATAAATTATTGAGAATTATTGACTTTTGACGGAGCGTTTCTATTTTAACCCGCACAGCTTTTCTAGCATTTATGGCACTGGTTTATCGCGGCCCAGGAAACTCACAGACCAATAGCATGTTGTAAATCATGTCATGTGACGCTCCTCGAGTCAGCGAGAGATAGACACACAGAGAGAGGCGTTTCACATGGCGTGCTCTAAAAAAGGAAAAGTGGACAGCGAAAACAGCTTTCAATCAAGAATGGACAGATTCTTACATGTTCTTCCCACAAGCAGTTCAAAACCGGTATGTCTCATATGTTCAGAGACTGTCGCGATTATTAAAAGCGGCAATGTGAAGCACCACTATGAGACAAAGCACAAACCTTTTGACCAAACATACCCATTTAAATCCGGACTGCGGGCACAGAAAATAAAGGTGTTAAAGCTGTTCAATTGTTAATGTGTTGAGATTGTTTATTATAAATGTGTTTAAACTTAAGATGTGAAAGGGAGTTAACTAAAAAGTAAAAGGGAAACTCAAGCTATACTTTTTATTAAATTTTTCTAAAAGTAAGCACTTTATTTTGAGATGCACATTTCTCAAAAGCTCTTTTATTTATTTATTTATTTTTTTTATTTCACAATTTTATAATTTACTCTTCTATATACATACAAAGATTATGATCAGTGAATTTGAGAGTTTTCCATCACTCATCATTGACACTCATTTCCAGCCGTTGTCAAGTTTCAACAGTCAAGCTCTTCCAGAGTCCACAGTCACGTTTAGGCCTACATGTGCCTGATTCCCCGGGTCTCGTCCAGCTCCTCCACAGTCACGTTTAGGCCCACATGTGCCTGATTCCCCGGGTCTCGTCCAGCTCCTCCACAGTCACGTTTAGGCCCACATGTGCCTGATTCCCCGGGTCTCGTCCAGCTCCTCCACGAATCTGGCAGGCAGTAGGGGAGAGCGGGATGGGCTGGCACACTTTTCACTCTATTTCTCAGTCATCCTATATGTTAAAATAGTCTAACCAGTAACAACTGAAAGGTTAAGATCTCAGCTACTCAACAGATACATTTAATGTTCACAAATGATTCCTATTTTTTTTATCATTAAAGTGATGTTGTGGCACTTGTGCCAACCAGCTCCAGTATGGGGGTTAGTTGGCACATGCAATGGGGTTGGTTGGCACAGATGCTATAGTTACAAAGTATGAGGTGTGTAGTGTTGGTAAATGTTATATCATAGTTGATAAATGCTATAGCCCTTTAAGGGTGGTGTTACATGGGAAGGTGGGCGTGGTCGGGGAACCAGAGTGCAGGGGTTGCAGGAGTGTAATGCTAGAACGAGAGCAATAAAAAACAAGGAACACGTTCGACTAAAGCTAGTCTGCATTGTGTCAGTTATTGATGAATCTACATGGTGTCAGAAGTGGTTGAACATGGCACAAGGTCTCCGCCGTATTGATCCGCTAATATTCGACGAGCACATTGCTGACAACTGGAGCAAATTCGAGAAAGAATGGCGCATATACTGCAATGCTGGTCTATCGGACAAATCGAAAAAGGTGCAGGCGTACACTCTGCTGAATTTAGCGGGCCCCGACGCGGTGGAGAAATCCTAGGCTTTCACGTTTGTAGAGGGAGAGGACAGAGAAGATCCCGACGTGTTACTAAAAAAGTTTGCAGAACTCTGTTTGCCCACAAAGAACATTATAATGGACAGACACGTTTTCAACACGACTAATCAAAAACCTGGTGAGTCCATTCAGTCGAATGTTTCTACCTTAAAGTTACTCGCAAAAAAATGCGACTTTGGAACTTTAAATGACGAGCTAATCCGTGACCGCATAGTTTGCGGGATTGAAAGTGATGGCGTGCGGAAACAACTGCTCCGCGAAAAAAATCTGACGTTGGACTCTGCAGTTAATATATGCCTGTTATATGAGCAATCTGAAAAGAGCACAAAAGAACTGAAACATGAGTCTGAAGTTTGTGCAATACACGATCGCTGCATCAATTGCAACACATATCACGTCCCTGATAAACTCAAGTGCTCTGCTTTTAATAAACAGTGCAACAACTGTGGAAAATGGAACCATTTTGGAAAATGCTGTAGATCAACTCCATCATACAAAACGGCACCACAGTCACAAACTCGTGACTACCATCCTAAACGAACTACTGCACAATTCAGAAACCATAAGCCTAATCGGGTGAATGAATTAGGCACGAATCTGGATGCCCCTGAGGACACTTTCTATTGTGAGACAGTGGATGATGTTTCGCAGAAAGGTGAAATATTCACAACAGTGCAACTGACACACGGGTTTGGCAAATTGAAACTGAAGGTGGACACAGGTGCCAAATGCAATGTTATATCTGCCCACCAGTTACACCTCATCGCACCCTCAGCTCACATAAACACCACTGAAAAAGTTAATCTCGTTGCATATGGTGGGCAAACCATCAATACTGAGGGCACAACGATGCTAGATTGCGAACAAGGCCAACTGAAATTCCATGTTGTAAATCGCAATGTGAGACCACTACTAGGATTGCAAGACAGTATAGCTATGGGTCTGATACAGTTAGGACCACATGTGCATGCTGTACAAAACCAAGAACCAGAGGTACAAGAGTTCAGTGATCTGTTCGACACCACAGTGCTTGGCAAACTACCTGTTGTTTATCACATGCGATTAGACATGTCAATAGCGCCCTCTGTCTGTGCACCTAAGAAAGTGCCCATAGCAATGAAGGGGAAAGTCATGGCAGAGCTTGAGAGAATGACTACATTGGGCGTAATCAACCCTGAAACCGACGCCACTGAATGGGTGTCTGCCATGGTCGCTGCCAAAAAGAAAGATGGCTCTGTAAGAATCTGCATAGATCCAGTGCATCTCAACAAGGCACTCCTAAGGCCCCACCATCCACTGAAAACCATTGAGCAGGTCATCGCTGATATGCCGGGTGCCAAGGTTTTCAGTATCCTCGACGCAAAATGTGGACTTTGGCAAATCCCCTTAGACGAGGCATCTTCGAAGCTGACCACATTCATGACGCCTTTTGGCAGGTACAGATTCCTGCGCATGCCTTACGGAATTTCCACTGGCAGTGAAGTGTTCCAGCGATCCATGGAGCAGCTTTTTGATGCACAACCATGTCAAATTGTGGTAGATGACATACTAGTCTGGGGCTGCACACTACAGGAACATGATGAGCGACTGAAACAGGTCCTCCACAAAATTCGCAGCTGTAACATGAAATTAAACCCTGATAAGTGCAAATTTCGTGTCACCTCAGTTTCTTATATAGGCCATCTCCTGACTGCTCATGGCGTCAAACCTGACCCCGACAAGACCACAGCTATCCGCCAAATGCCAAAACCTGAGGACAAACCGGCCTTACAACGGTTTCTTGGTATGACCAACTACTTATCGAAATTCATTCCACACTATAGTGACGTTACAGGCCCTCTACGTGAACTGTTGAAGCAGGATGTGGAATGGTCGTGGCATGAGCTGCAGGATGCCGCTTTCCAAAAGCTGAAGGACGCTGTATCCAGTCCCCCAGTTCTGCAATACTTTGATGTCACCAAACCTGTCATCCTTTCAGCTGACGCATCCCAACATGGACTGGGCGCTGTGTGTCTTCAACAGGGCGCTCCTGTTGCATTTGCCTCACGCGCCCTAACACCAACTGAATCTCGGTATGCCCAAATCGAGAAGGAAATGTTAGCATTAGTATTTGCAACTAAGAAGTTTCATGACTTCATTTATGGCCGACCCGTCACCGTGGAAACAGATCACCAGCCTCTCATCACAATCTTAATAAAGCCGCTACACACCGCCTCAGCACGTCTTCAAAGTATGATGCTCAAGCTCCAACGTTACAGTCTCAACGTGATCTACAAACGGGGCAAGGAACTCTTTGTCGCTGATGCCTTATCACGTGCTCATCTCCCCTCCACTGACCCTCCCCTTTCGGATGACCTGCTAGAGGTAATGACACTCCAAGTTCTCTCATCACAGCGGACAGAGGAACTCCGAACTGTTGTAAAATCTGATCCCACATGCCAACGACTTGTTATCATGATAATGCATGGCTGGCCAAACTCCTTCAAAGAGCTCCCACATGATCTCCGCCCATTCTTTTCCATGAGAGAGGAATTTGTTGTTGAAGATGGACTGATTTTTCGAGGACAGAGACTCCTGATACCACCATCGCTACAAAGTTACTATGTGACTCAGCTACATCAGGGCCATCCAGGTCTGGTGGCCACAAAACGCAGGGCAAAAGAAACAATGTACTGGCCCACGATGTATGATGATATCGAGAGAGCAATCTCTCGTTGTGCTCCTTGTAACGCCCTTAGACCCCATCAATCACATGAACCGATGCAACCACACAATGTTCCTGATCTTCCATGGATGTTCACTGCGGCAGACATATTTGAATGGCATGGAAAAATGCATTTGGTTCTAGTGGACTCATTCTCTGGTTGGTTTGAGCTTGACCATCTACCCGACATGAGAAGTGTCACTGTAATTGCGAAACTTAAGAGACACTTCGCCGTCCATGGCATTCCTCAGACGCTCATGACAGACAATGCACGGCAGTTTGTATGTAGCGAATTTTATGGTTTTGCTCGTGCATGGGACTTTGAGCACATTCGCAGTAGCCCATATTACCCACAATCCAACGGGCTTGCAGAACGTGCAGTGCGGTCCGCCAAGCATCTGCTTGAGAAATGCCATAGAGAGCACAGTGACATTCAGGCTGCTTTACTCCACCTGCGTAACCTTTCACGTGCTGACCTGCCATCACCTGCCCAACTGCTCCTCTCTAGACGGACGAGAACTCTTCTTCCTGAGCTGAAAGATAGACTGATGCCCTCTGTATGCAGCAACGTCCAGGCAGCTCTTACCAGGAGGAGAAAGGAAAGCAAAGCATACTATGACCGCAATGCCCATACCCTTACACCCCTACAACAGGGTCAGACAGTAAGGATGCAGACGGCTCGCGGTTTCGACAAACTGGCAGTTGTACAGGGCCATGCTGCTCAACCTAACAGCTATGTGGTGACCTCTCAGGGCAGACAATACGTAAGAAATCGACGTCTGCTTCTAGGTGTTCAAGAGCCTGCGCCCACTGATTGTTCAGAAGATGATTACAGGCCACTTCCACCAGTGCCGCCTCTTACAAACCTCTCGTCATCTACAATGCTACCATCTCAGGGCGAAGCACCTGCCACTGGTGTTGTCGCTGAAACTGCCCAACCTGTAGTGACTCGTTCAGGGAGAGTTAGCCATCCTAACCCACGTTATCAGGACTATGTAACTGATTAAATATGCCTGCCACATTTGTTACAGTGTTGAATGTTATACTGCTTATTCACATGTTCAGTTGGTGAGTGTTAGCTTAAGGGAAGGGATGTAGTGTTGGTAAATGTTATATCATAGTTGATAAATGCTATAGCCCTTTAAGGGTGGTGTTACATGGGAAGGTGGGCGTGGTCGTTGAACCAGAGTGCAGGGGTTGCAGGAGTGTAATGCTAGAACGAGAGCAATAAAAAACAAGGAACACGTTCGACTAAAGCTAGTCTGCATTGTGTCAGTTATTGATGAATCTACAAGGTGAAAAATATAAAGAACTTGAGCATTTAATTCAAACCAGATGCAGAATAACATTCAACAGAATTTCTGCCCATTTTTAACCAAATTATTAACCAAACCAAAAACAAAAACAGTTTGTATAGTGTATGTGTGTGTGTTTGTGTGTGAGTGGCACTGAAGACAAACTTCCCCAGGCCGACTATTCCCATAAAACTCAACACAAACGAGATTGTATTCATTTGAACTAAACCGTTTTTGTGTGTGTGTGTGTGTGTGTGTGTGTGTGTGTGTGTGTGTGTGCGCGCGCGCGTGCGTGTTTGTGTGTGTGTGTGTGTGCGCGTGCGTGCGTGTTTGTGTGTGTGTGTGCGTGCGTGCGTGTGTGTGCGCGCGCTTGTGTGTGTGTGTGTGTGTGTGCGTGCGTGCGTGCGTGCGTGTGTGTTTGTGTGTGTGTGTGTGCGTGCGTGCGTTTGTGTGTGTGTTGATGTATTGTTTGTTGCTAGGCTGTAAAGTTTATGGCTTTTTCAAGTGACTTTTATCAGTTCTGATTTATTCTTGTTCTTTTTCTGTAACTGCTTTGTAAACACATTGTCTTTCTGATTTCTGTGTTTGATGACGGACTCATAAAATGTTTTGAAATATGTCACTGTTCTGTTCCTTCATATACTCTTGATTTTTAAGATTGTTTAAAATTTTGTCATTAAAGAGGAAAATATATGCACTGTAACTAAATGCATTTAGTGATATACTGCTGAAAAGTTTAGATAAAGCCACGTTATTATTAGTATTAATTTTCTCTAAAGCACCTAGCCCGCAGGCAAGATGTGCCTTTAAATCTATAATCAGTTAGTGTTGAGTGATTTGACCTTACCAAATAACATGTATTTTACGTATTTACTTGTATGTGTTTTTGTAGTCCACATTTCTGTGCACTTAATAGTGATTTTAGCCTGTGGCCAGGGCTTTTATTTTGGTGTGGTGCTGTGACGTCATAAGGCTGCGCCGCGCCGCCTCTGTTGTGAATCTGATGAAGAAAGGTTTGTGTTTTTTAAACATTTAATGTTTTCAAATAAATATAGTACGTTCAGATCATTTTATTGGTTTCACAAGCACTGTGAATTTATTATTTAATGTAATAGTATAATACTTTATATGACACTTTTATGAGCGTTATATCTGTAACAGAGAAGGTGCGTCTGATATCGCGCTCTTTATCGTGAATGAGTTTAAACACTATAATTCCGTCTCTGGTCAAAGTTGTGATGGAGACACTCAGTCAATTGAACCAAATGCATATAAAAAATTATTCACTCTGTGTTTTGAAGCTCTTGAAAAGAGTTCACGATCCTGCAATAGAGAGGCTGCAGTTTCAGGACCGCATCTCTAAAACACTACTTCTAGCAGTTTTATTGCACTTACTATTCAATTTTGTATTTCTGTCATTCATTTTCAGTTACAATTTACTGTTTCAATTGCTTACATTTAATAACCCTGAACATAACTGTTGGTAACCCTCTTAATGTATTTCACCTAATTTGTTGCCCATTTTCTGTTTTAAAGTGCCCCATTATGGTTTTTCAAATATTCCCTTTCATGCAGTGTAATATAGAGCTGTTTGTGAATGTAGCCTAAACGTTCTGCAAGTCACAATGGCACGATAAATAAAGTTATTATTGTCTCCAAAAAGAAAGAATCGACTCTGAACGAGTCGTTTGTTTCGAATCCTACTTTTTTACGGTTCTATGTCACTAGAAAACACATTTGCATAATGCCCACCTATATTGTACATTTTCCGCCCGCAAAAACCTTGACCAGCCACAACACGCCACTTTACTGGCGACATACTCACATCTCGGAGTTCAACGCATTCGCAAAACGCTTGCTCTAGAAAGATGGGTCAGTGCCCCGTTTATCTGGACCATCTTGCGCCTCAGAATCACAACCTGTAGGTATGACTAATTATTGATTTATATATTTTCAACAGACGTAGCATCAGTCATGCACGTGCAAGGCGAACATATCACCGTTATTGATAACTATATTAACTATTCTTTTATCTTCCAATGTTTCCTCAGCAGACTCGCGCTCGGATTGATGTGGGAAAATCAGTGCCATCCTTACTGTCTTTAGAGCTCAATCCCTAAGGAAGGGTTAGGGTTAGCTGGCGTTCAGTTATGGTACAGAGCGTTTCTGAGATATGGTAATGTGCTTCTGAAACATGTCCTGAATCACAGCAGACTGGGCCATCTGGAGTTAGAGTCATTGAACAATGTGATGATTGGAAATGAAACTTTTTTTTTTTTTTCCTTTGATGCATTTAAAAGTGTTGTGGGTGACTCCGAAACAAAATCTGGAGCCTTCGAAATAGCATAATAGGCGCACTTTAATTTTTGTAATTGTTTTATTGGAAAGAAAGGCATTATTTTTCAAAGCGTAAGCAAGCTATTTTCTGTCTATGAGTGAGATTTGTGTTTCATTAGCCGCTGCGCTTCTCATCTTGTGTGTGACTGACAAAAATGCAGTAAAGGGTAAAAATTATGTAAATAATTTAAATAATAAATAAACATACCAGTTTACAACATTAAAAGCAAGTGTAGCAATGTTCAAAGGAAGGAAGGAATCGGCGGGAACCGGCCGTATTTTAATAACATAAATCAACAAATCGAAAGTAAAGGCGGCAG
The DNA here is from genome assembly GCA_030578275.1 of Meda fulgida. Lineage (NCBI taxonomy): Eukaryota > Metazoa > Chordata > Actinopteri > Cypriniformes > Leuciscidae > Meda > Meda fulgida. The sequence continues at coordinate 33,818,369 of CM060624.1, forward strand.
CCCCTCACGGGCGACTGGCGCACACACATCATAAAACATACACACAACACAGAGTAAAGTCCAGGCCTGGTCCTCTCTCGCCCTTCACTGTCGTCGCTCCTCCTTTTATGCTTCCGATGCTCCTCCGTGAGCGCTACGAGAGCGCTGACTCTCATCAGGGATCACACCGCCGGGTCTCTGAGAGACTCTCACTCGCGGTGCCGTGCGATGGTGCTGGGCATCCATGGGGCGACGGCATCAGTAACCGCCACCGGCCTCTCACGGCCCTCTGCCTCTCATAACTTCTGGAGGAAAATAGCACAGACACTGGACAAAGATGGAACTTTCTAAAGCGCATGTGTTCACGCACTATCAAATGCAGTATACTTTGAAAGACTGTACACATACGCTAGTGTACGCGTAAAAAACGAAGTATACTTCGGGCTTAATGTGGGAAGATGACACTGAAACTGCAGCCTCTGGTATTGCAGGATATACTGCGACCTTCATCTGCTGGTCAAAGTAGTGTACATGCAGCAGAAACACACTTTTACAAACCAACTGCAATGTTTTCATGAACGGTTTATCTATTTAATGTAGCCTACAAATCATATGAATCGTCAGTGTAACTATTCTTTTATCAATTTGTATATTCTGTGTTTTCTGTCTTAATCAGTCGATTTAATCCATTAACTGTCACTCTGACTCCCTCACCAGTTATTCTCATCTTAAACATGACAAATTGTTTGAACACACAGGAAAACTCCTGGAGAAGCATCTGAGATCCGACACTATTATAAAGATGGCGTTGATTAAACAGGAGAGTGAAGACATAAAGATTGAAGAAGTGTACAGCGTAAAACAGGAAGATACTGAGGAACAAACAGGTTAGTTTCATTCGGTCCTTGAAATGATCTACAGAAATTAATGATATTTCTGAAGAATGTCATAAGAGTGTCCTAATTAAAGCGGTTTTATTTGACATAGAGGGTCTTCTCATGTGGACAGACATGTTTGTTGAGATCACATGACCAGACTAATGCTAATGCTAATGCTGCTTTAAGAGCATCTGAGAAACTCATACTTCCATGTTGGACATTCGTTATTACGACATGTTGCACATTAAATTAGGAATAATATGGAAGTGGCCTAAACAAAACAATTATTCTGTGTAACATTAAACACCATAACTTGTATCTAGCGATAATATTTATTTGCATAAATAAAGCCATCATGAAAGGTAAGTCATTTATATTTGTTGTTTATAAGTGTCGTAAGATTAGATTCACTTGCTGCACTATTTATAATGGACAAACGCCTCAAAACCCACTCTGATGAATTACACATTTTAAAAAGGACATAAGATTGAAAAACGTTGGGTTGCAGTGGGAGTTATTTATTGTTTTTTTTGTTTTTTTAAGAAATGCAATTCTGTTTTTAAATATATCTTTCACATTTTGCACATGTAAGCCAACAATATTCAGAACCTCATGAAATTCAGAGGGTCAAAAACTTATTCAATCAAAATTACAAATGGTAGTAAATATTCATTGAACCAAAGCAATAAATAGTAAATAAGTTATATGTCAAAAACATGTTGACATCACAAACCAAACTCTTCCAGTCTCAGCCACAACTACAATGTCTGAGGGGTAACATGCATAGACAGAGATTACAATCGAGCTGCTGTCTTATGGTCTTAATGGTTTTAAAAAATGGTCAGAAGTTTCTGTTCGTCTTGTTGGTCACGGTAACCCCGCCCCCAGGCTCTGACGCATTTCTAGCCCAGCAATGTTTTGGTGCTACCAAAGAACCACTTTTCCTGGTTCAGAGCTGGTGCTTTGGGTGTCGAAAAACAAAGAACCGATTTGAAACTAGTGTCCGGCTCTGAACCAGCACCAGCACTGCCTTGGTGGAAAAGAGGTAAAGGTGAACTAGGAAAAAGTGACCAGAAAGTAATTTCGTTTCCACTCCTAGGCACTACTTTTTAACCCTCTGGGGTCGGAGGTGTTTTCTGGGCCCTGGAGGTGTTCTGACATGCTCTGACATGGGTGCTTATTTCTGTTACTTGTAAAATTTCCATAGCTAAAGTCTGATTACACTGTATTCAGCACAAACTCTGCAACAATAATATGTGAGCAGCATGTTTGTAAAACTTTGTTGTTTTGAGAAAATTACGTTTTTATGTGGTTTGTGAAAAAAAAATTACCACACTGAAATGAGGCCATAAAACCCATACTGATTATTTATTCACAAGACTTTTGAAAATTGTATCACACAGCCTAGAATATTTACTTCAAATCTATGTAAAAATCATCCTAACCACTCAATAACATAAAACAATATATTTAAAATGTGTAAGACATGATTTGTGTAAGAAAACTGTATGCAAGGAGGCGTGAATCATCATGAATATTGATGTGTTTCACACATGGGAAGACAAAGATCCTTCCCTAAAGTCCCTATCAGGTGGGACTGTGAGGCAACTATAAACAAATAATTAGGAGAGATTTAAAAAAGAATGGCTTTTTGATTGTTTGGATTTATTTACAACACATAATCCAAAGATACATAACGAAGGCCAAAGCACATTATTGAGCACAATGATCTAGAGACAGAGACAGAACAGTCACCCAGCTCTGTTGGGAGAAATGCAGTTGGCCTGTAACTATAAATCATTAGAAAGGAACACTTCAGTACACTACACTAGAGAAACATGTATGTATTATCATATGCAGGGTTTCCGTGGGTCTCAAAGTCTTAAATCGCTCTTCTGGGAATTAACTCTTCAAGGTCTAAGGGGTTTTAAGTCTGCCTGGCACTATTGTTGATATTTTGGCTTCTGGAAGGGTCAATTTTCATAGCAGAGTGAAGAGAGTCATATTTCTGGATTCTTTAGACTCTCGGCTACAAGGTGGATGCATATACAATGATAATACACTTCTTGGGACACTTGTATGTGTTCTGATGTGATATATCACCAAGAAATACAAAAACGGAAGTTCAATTTTTTTGTTTTTTTTATTATATAAAAAGAGTAAATAAAAAAATAATAAAAAAGGGATTTTACATCAAATATTGATTCCTCAAAGGCTTTAGAACACCTGTAAAAAATTGGCTGAAAAAATATAAAGAAACAAAATAACTATTTAGATTTCTGTGACTGTAGTCACCATACGTTTTTCCTCTTTGAAAAACACAGAATATTCAATTCAAAATGAACATTTGTCCCCTTTACATTTTCTTATAATTTCTGTCAATTTACCAAACACATCCAAAAACAACCTCTAGATGGCACTGTGCACTGTATTTGCACATCAGTCTTTCAACATTATTCTTACATGTTGTTGTGCCATATGTGAAAGCAGTTACGTGCTGGCTTTAGGCAGAGTGGCACATCGCACTCATTACATTTCCATGAGTGTCCTTTCTTGGGACTCCATCTGCCTTACATTTATCACACCTCAGCCTTGCAATTGGTTTTGAGATTGGCACAGGTGTATGTCCAGTTCTCCTCTGTACAGGCACGGCCCCAACTGTGACACCACACAACTCAGCCACAAGCTGCTCCACGTAGGCCCTGTGGGTGATGAGCTGGGTGGCAGGTGTGTTCCTCAGCTTTTGTATTTATTTGTACATTATAAAGCCATTGGTCATAGCAATGTCAATAAAATGAAAGAACATAGTTCTGTACCATCTTCTGGTTGTGTGATGAACTGAGTAGTACTGTATCAGCTGGTCTGATAAGTCAACTCCCCCATGTACATGTTATAATCCACAGTAGGTTTTGGTACTGGTATGTTTGTTTTCTCCCAGGATCCATCCCTATTTTTTTGCTTTCTCTTGACAGTGTCCTCATAAGCAACATGGACACTGCTGCACATTGTACCTCTCCGTTGTCCATCCACTTGGTGAAGACAAGGTTATCTTCTCCTGTCCACCTGAGAGATCCTCTGGGGGATTTCTTGGTCAGTTTATTTATTTTTGTTTTTGAAGCCTCCTTCCTCCCTTCACGTATGGTACTCCAGGCTCCAAATTTGATTGACAGCAGGTGCCTGAAGAGTTTGGGGCTGGTGTAGAAATTATCACAGTAGAGGTCATAACCACTGCCTAGGAAAGATGGCTTCATCAATTCCACCACAGAGTCAAATGAGAGCCATAGCCCAGAGGCCAACCTGCTTTTACCTGTGTATATGTTGAAGTCACAGGTTTAGCCATTTCTGGAGTCTGCCAGCACAAACAGCTTTATCCCCCACTTGGTGGGTTTTGCTTTCATGTACTGGGTCATCCCAGTTCATTGGTGGGCACCATCCACTCATCAATGAAAAGCTGTTTCCTGGGATGGTAGGCAGACTGAGGCCTTTATCTCAGTCATCGGTGGCTTCAAACGAAAGAGTGTGTCATACTCATCTGGCTGAGTCTGCTTCTTTCTGTCATTCACAACGTCTTCCTCTGGGTCACTCATATGGATATTCCAAGATATGGTACGGTACCTATCCCGTGTCATGACCGTGTTCGGAAAATTCACAGAAAAAAAAGTTTTCTCTTCCAATAGTCAATTACTCCTGGCAACTTTAGAACTTCCATGTACAAAACTAATCCAATGAATTGGAAAATCTCTGCAGGGTTGATGGTGGTCCACTTGTACTTTTTCGCAGCAGCAATGTTGGCACACAATGTCCTGATTGAATCAGTACTAAAAAAGTGCTTGAAAAGGCAGAGGGAGCTTTGCTCTATAGACGTGTCTAATTGCAGCCAATTGCCAAAAACCTTTGTGGAATGGGGTGTCACATCAGGATCCTTTTCTGTCTTCCATCCTTGTTCCGGCTGGTCTGGTGGTGCTGGACATCTGACAGGTGAGAGTGACTGGCCGCGTCCTACTGGGGAGCCAAACTGACTGTGACACAGAGGACCCCCTTTCCCCTTCGACGCTACCTCAAGGTAGGGGTTGCATACCGTCCTCTTGGTGGCTCTGTGGCAGTGCTGGAGGAGCCGGGTCGAGGAGGAGAAATGGATCTGCGGGATGCAGGAGGAGACCCGGATGTGCGGGCTGCACGAGGAGACCCGGATGTGCGGGCTGCAGGAGGAGACCCGGATGTGCGGGCTGCAGGAGGAGACCCGGATGTGCGGGCTGCAGGAGGAGACCCGGATGTGCGGGCTGCAGGAGGAGACCCGGATGTGCGGGCTGCAGGAGGAGACCCGGATGTGCGGGCTGCAGGAGGAGACCCGGATGTGCGGGCTGCAGGTCTGGAGGGGACCCGGATGTGCGGGCTGCAGGTCTGGAGGGGACCCGGATGTGCGGGCTGCAGGAGGAGACCCGGATGTGCGGGCTGCAGGAGGAGACCCGGATGTGCGGGCTGCAGGTCTGGAGGGGACCCGGATGTGCGGGCTGCAGGTCTGGAGGGGACCCGGATGTGCGTGCTGCAGGTCTGGAGGGGACCCGGATGTGCGGGCTGCAGGTCTGGAGGGGACCCGGATGTGCGGGCTGCAGGTCTGGAGGGGACCCGGATGTGCGGGCTGCAGGTCTGGAGGGGACCCGGATGTGCGGGCTGCAGGTCTGGAGGGGACCCGGATGTGCGGGCTGCAGGTCTGGAGGAGACACTGATGTGGGGGCTGCAGGTCTGGAGGAGACCCGGATGTGCGGGCTGCAGGTCTGGAGGAGACCCGGATGTGCGGGCTGCAGGTCTGGAGGAGACCCGGATGTGCGGGCTGCAGGTCTGGAGGAGACCCGGATGTGCGGGTCTCCACCGGGGAGACCTGGATCTGTCGGCTGCAGGAGGAGACCTGGATCTGTAGGCTACAGGAGGAGCAGAAGCGGTGCTGTGTGGAAGAGGGCGAGCGGTCGGGATCCTGGGTTCAGCAGATGATGTGCGGGCTGCTCTGGGGTTTCCTGATTTAGACTAAAACACAGAGTTTGTAATTAGTTTACATTCCCACATATCAAAAGTTGTACAGCCTTTATTACAATGTGGTAAATAAAGATTAGCCATTCATCATCATGTGTGTATTTTGATAGTGATAGTCCCAACCCCCTCCCCATTTCAGCTTTATGTAGACAAATAGTACAGGCCTTAGATAAGGTTTACTGCACCATTATTTCTGAAAAGCTACAAAAAAATTCCCTAAAAAACATTACAATAAAATAGATAAGCAAAGTAAACGAAATAACTTATTACTATGCAATAAATGAAGATGGACTACATGCGGCCAAAACTGCAATCTCATTTTAGCAATAGGCTACTGTATTACCGTTTATTTAGCAGACAAAGGCCCATGCATTTTCAAATCTACTTACTAATTGTAATGGCACACATTATTTGATCACTGCACCGTTATTTCTGAAAAGCTACAATAAAATAATTTTACAAAAAAAATGATACAATATATAATAGACAATATATTATCAGCAATATTGCATTCATACTTACTCCTCAAAGGGATTGATTCTATCCAGATTTTGATCCTCTTCATCTGAATCAAATTGATCTGGATCAGAACCGTTATCACTCTCATCGGTCTCGGCAAAAATCATTTTTGTAGCTTGATCAGCAGTGAATCTTCGTTTGGCCATGTTGACCAGTAAAAATACATGTATCTCCAAAGCAATCCAAATGTGTTGTGTCCAAAGGCTGTATATAAAAGGTTGTGTCTGGGAAGACGCGTGGGATTCATTCCAAACCCCTTCCCTTTTTTACGTTCCTAGGACACCTGACAACGTCATTGTTTGTTTTATATTGGTCTGTGATTGGTTCACACACCAACAGCATTTTATATCATTAGATAGGGTCAAGTACCATTTCTCTGTTTTGCTGTAAAATGCTATAGATTTGCACTCAGGCTAAGTCATTCGCGGAAGTCAACACGGTCTACTCATTACGCAGACGAATGTCAGCTTTTTCCATAGAAAAAAAGTAAGTTAATACCTTAACCCATTCCGAAGCTATTAATAGATATGTCAAGGGTGCCCACTTTGACGCTCTAGAGTCATGTCTCATTGGTCTAGTTCTGCCTATCAGATGCGAGCACTCCTAGCGGCGGGGCTATTGGCTGACTGTCTTTTCCGTAGCTGGTGTAGCTTGACCCCGTTTCTTCGGGCTTATCTTCACTACTCACACGGCAGGTTTTAACACAGTTCCCGCAGCGTTAGCTACGCAATGTAGAGTTATCGCTCTTGAAAGGGAACGTCTCCAGTTACTATCGTAGCCTCTGTTTACTGAGAGCCGGGAACATGACATTACATTAGCTGGCGTGTTCGCTGTTTGACTAGCTGTGCAAGCGTCCAGTCGTGATTCTGACGCAATTGTCGCGCCCATGCATTTATACTGTCCGCGAGCCTGTCAGTATTTGCATACTTTGCCACAATTCGCCAGCTGTTCTAAGCTGGAGTTAGCCTATAAGAGTTCAACAAAAGTGGAGAAGGGAGGAGTTCCAACACCGTTAGCCACGCAATGTCTTGTTCCCGCCTCTCAGGGAACCAAGGTTATGAAAGTAACCGGAGACGTTTTTATTATGAGTGTACACAAATAAAGGTTGACATTTAACAGTTTTGAATCATGTTTGACAAAAATTGACAGAGCTATTTGAGCAAAAAAGCTAGGCTCACACTGGCCGACCCCAGGAGGTTAAATGCATTTTTGCATTGACAATATCCTTCTGGACTTTGTTAAAAGTTCTCCGCAAAATGTCCTACAGTTTTTTTGTCATGATCCAAAAATGTATATAATTGTGAATTAAAAATAACTAAAATCTTATGCTCCAGGTTTTGATTCATTACAGCTGAAAATCAGCCTAAAATATGAGATGGCTCCTCTTTACTCATCAGTATCATCCCTATCACTATCATCAGAGACATCATCCCATGTAGCTCTTTCCTCTGTTTCCTGGGAAACATTTGCATACTTTTGGCACTGACATAAATCAGTACAAGACCGTTTTGAAGACATACAGGAACATCTTCCAGTCTTACATTTGCCTTGCTCGCAACTTCATTGGACTACCTGCAACACATTCAGTGGCAGGATTTCTAGTCATCCAGGTCACTGTTAACTCCCCATCCTCTGAGAAAGTTGGTAGCACCATTGCAACAAGTGGAAAAGTTAGTCTGGATCCCTGCTCAACTCCGCCATCATTCTTGAGCACAAGGGCACACACCTACTTGCTAAATACATCGATGCACATCAGCAAATATTGATTATTATCATTATTCTTGGAATAGGCTCCCATGTCAACAAGATCCATTTTGAACTGCGCATCCATCCCATACACCACAACTCTATTACGTTTGTATTTTATAGGAGCGTTTCTATGTCTGCATCTTTTAATATCTTTTTTACCGCCTAAAGAACCAGGGTTGGACGGTGTATAAAACGCTCTTTTCATGAGCTCTGACATTTTGTCATTTCAACCCTCTGTAAAAGAATAACTCATACAAGTGTTGTGATTCAATCTTTTATTTAAAAACAATATAATGACGTTACAGACAGTAAAAGAAAATGATTGAAACTGGTTACATAATGACAGCATGCTCTAAATAAGTTTGATATAATGGCATTAAGTACTAAGTAAAAGGATAAAGAAATTAGTAAATTGATATACTGACATTACAGGTAGTCTAGCTAGAAAAGAAAATGTCAGCAGGCCATCATATTATGGCCTAGGGATTTATTGACCATCGTTTCAACAATCTCGCCAGTGGTATGATTAGCATTTTTCGAAAACCAGTGACAGGCATACATCTGATTCATATGTACATATACAGAGGATGTCAGTTAGTCCAAACTCATCTCTACATTCACGCATCACATCCAGAACTTCTCTTATCATTACACATGGTGGTCGGACCCCGTTAACACACATATTTGTCAAATCAGACAATGAATTTGCCAACCCTCTTATAAAGCACATTTGTTTATTGAGATACTGGTACTGCTGGCATCTTCTTAGACAGTCAAGTGCGCATCGATTATTCTACACTTTGCCGCGTCTCAGCCACCGAATATCAGTGTTGAAAATCAGGTCTCCGTAAGCGGCATCGAGCTCATCCAATAACGCCTTGAATAAACGATGTTGGAGAGCTTTTGCCCGAATCGGGTTAATCAGTTTGACCATCAGTGTCAGGACGTGAGCTGATGAATTACGCAGTGATAATTCACAAAGTCTGGAAAAATAGGATCATTGGGGCACAGCGCTATAAAACCAGAGCGCACACCACACCGCGCATTGCCGGAGCCCTATCAGTAGTGATTGCCACCAGTTTATGAATAGGAATGCAATTTTCATCGACATATTTTTTAAAATTTGTTAAAGATATCCTCACCCCTTGTTCTGTCCTTCAAGTGCAGAAGAGTGAGAAAGTCCTCCTTCGTTGTAGAATCGTGGAAAACCATTCTGACAAATACAACAAGCTGAGCTGTGTCCATTACATCCAGGGATTCATCCAATTGCAGTGAGAAATATTCACAAAGTGACAGGTCCCTTAACACCTGTCGATCCACGTCCTCCGACAGTGATTCAACCCTTCTTGTCACTGTTGCGGGGCCAAGCGGGACACTGCAGAATGCTGTTTTGATGTCATCTTTTTTTTTTCAGCGATAATAGCCATAGCCTGCTTGATTAATTTGCGTCTGTAAAAGACTTCTTATGTTTGGCCAAAAGGTGACTAACACGAAATGATGCTTCTGTTGCAGCCTTATGTTGAACAGCAGGTTTAGTGAAGAGCGACTGCTGGGCTTTCAACTCCAACTTTAGCTCCGCCACTTTTTTAGCACTGATGCCGCTCTTCGGTGGATAGCTGTCCCTAAAGGTCGAGTGGTTAGCATTGTGGTGCCGCTCCAGATTTCCTCTTTTAGCCAGTGCTTGTGTTTGCCGGCATAACATACATATACACTTGTCTTTAACTAACGTAAAAATAAATTGTTCTTCCCATTCTGGATGAAAATAATAGGTTCGTGGCTTCTTTCGCGGAGCCTCAGCCATGTTAGCTGTCTGTAACTTGGCTAAAACTCCCGCGCTCTGCAGCGTATGCGCACATAAAGCCCACCTACTTTGATTTGATTGGTCATCTCAAATATTCTGACATTGACGAGCAGTGGCAGACCAATGAGGCTCAGATGAACACACACACACCCTGTCCTCTGTTGACGTGTGCTCAGCTCTGCGCCGCTGTGGATTGAAGATGAAGAACGCGCTGAATCTGATTATAACAACACTGAAGCGAACACAAATTTGTGTAGCCTATATTTAATAACACATTTTTAGGGGGGCTAGGCAGAAGTTTAAGGGGCTGAAGCCGTTTTAAGATTATTTTCACGATCTACAGGAAAATCTCAAGGATCGACGGGTTGGTGACCCCTGGTCTAGTGTGTCAATATGGTACGCACATATTTACGCCTAGTTTATATTTTATAAATCCTGAAATGTTCATGGAAAATTGCGTACGCACATTTCTATGCTCATTTTGTGTAAGCAATGTTTATACATCAGGCCCCAGGTATAAACTTGAATGTGTATCTCTCATTTACTTCTGAACTGATTGACCAGAACTGTTCTTAATACCTGGTGTATGTTTTGCTTTGTGCCATTAAATTAGGGTTAAGTTGTATTTGTTTTTGTTTTGCTTTAGACCTGAAGCAGCTGAAAGAGGAGAGTCCAGAACTGGAGGAATTTGAAGTTAAAAATCAGAATGAGAAAGAAGGAGAAAAATCTTTTAGTTGCTCAATAGCAAAAAAGGTTTCCTCACGAAAAAGAGTTGTGAAAACAAAAACTAGAAGTGATCTCACCTGCCAACAGTGTGGGAAAAGTTTTGCTCGAAAATCAAACCTTAATATCCACATGAGAATTCACACTGGAGAGAAGCCGTTCACCTGCCAACAGTGTGGAAACAGTTTCATTCGTAAATCAAGCCTTGAAGTCCACATGAGAGATCACACTGGAGAAACCCCGTTTACCTGCCAACAGTGTGGAAAGAGTTTTAATCAAAAATCAAACCTTAATATTCACATGAAACTTCACACTGGAGAAAACTCATTCACCTGCAATCTGTGTGGGAAGAGCTTCTCACGGAAAGAAAATCTACAGATTCATATGAGAATTCACACCGGAGAGAAGCTGTCCACATGTGATAAGTGTGGAAAGAGTTTTTCACTTAAAGGCCTCTTTAAGGACCACATGAGAATTCATTCATGTGCCTTTACTGTGGAGTGACTCATAAGCAAGCCTTGAGATTCACATGAAAATTCACACTGGAGAGGAGCCTTTCGCCTGCCTATCAAGAGACTTGAAACATCATTTGCAAACATTTTCTCTAAAGAAACTTAAAAGTTCTAAGTCTGCCAAGAGATTTATAAAAGAGAGCAATTTCAAAAATCACCTCTACGTTTACTCTGGGGGAAAGTGATTTAATCGTGTTCAGTGTCATGCTTGCATACACTTGTCTTGGCAATTTTTAATGCCACCAGCAAATCTATGCGAAATTAATTTAGCTTTCATTTATTTAATTGTTCAATAGGTCAGAATCTAAATGTTATATAATCTTCTTCTTGCTGTGAAATGCTACAATGTAAATGGAGAAATTACAAATAAAAGGACATTAACTGAATAAAAAAACAACAACATTGCATTGAATTATTTGATTCTCTTCAGTGATAGAATGCACAAGTAAACCCTTTTTCAGTCGTGACTTGAATATTCCTATGGTTGGAGTGGGGGACGACATCATGTTTCAGTATGCATGCTCTGGTGAAGTAGGGCATGTCTATGAAACGCATGTGCCATACTTGCGTAAAGGAAGTTTTGAGTGGTCTATATCTAAGGCTGATGTAAATGTCTATGCACTCTTGTGTTTGTCTGATGAGGAGCTTACTTCATCGCCGTCTTTTGCTTTTTCGATCCGGTATCCTTGATCCGGTGTTACTGATTAAGTCTGGCTGATTGTACTTAGCCAATTTTGGGATTTGTGATCAGCAGAATTCAAGTCACTATAAAGAGTGAAGTGAGAATTATGACAGTGCAGAGCCTCGTCTGTGTGGCTTGTAGAGTCTTACTCTTAGTCCTGTGTCAAATGTTTTCAGTTTTTATCTCATTTAGTCAACCTTGTGCTGTTTTTTTTATTTTATTAAGTTTTAGTCAACTAAATATCTGGTAGTTTTAGTCAACTAAATATCTGCTCATTTTAGTATAGTTTTAGTCAATGAAAACTTTGTAGCTGGGAGATTGTTTCTTGTTTCTATCAGTATGATATGCTCATAATTCAGAAGATGGCTTGATTGAAATCTGTGTAAAATATATATTGTGTTCTTATTATATGAAATTATGACTCTTTACTCTCTGCTTAGAGCGTGAAGTTACAAGACCACAGATAACACGTGATTTACGATGAGAGGGGAAGATAGATAACACCTAGAGATGTTCCGAGACCCTTTTTCCCTTCCCGATACCGATTCCGATACCTGGACTCAGGGTATGGGCCGATACCGAGTCCTGATCCGATACCTGGGTGTGTATCTATACAGCTGCAATTCATACTAGCCCTGTATGAATTAATAGAATTATTTGATGGTGTGCTTTAGACTTATCCCTTAATTAAACATGAACAAATACATAAAGTGAACTACAGTGACAGTGAGTATTTTTATTAAAATACTGTAAACTGAAAAAGGTATTTTAGTTTTACAATATAACTGTATAAAAAAAGTGCAACAAATAAATCTAGGAATCTAAAAAATGATATATGAACAATATAAGAAAATAATCTCTTTATAACTTAAAGTCCAGAAACAATTTTGCTAAATAAACGGCATTTCAGTTTTGACAGCGGCTGGTCATCCAGAACAATAAACTCAATAATTTTGTTGGTTGTATTTATCTCTCGTTGGCCGTCTTCAGAAAACGTTTCTCTTTGTTTGAGTGAAGCTTCCAGAGATTGTTGATTCTGGCTCATCCTTCTCTGCCCTTGCCTTTTTGTAACCCTCGTGTTCTGCGGGGTGACGCGTCTTCAAATGCTTTAAGTTACTCGTGTTGAAGTTTGCTAATACTTGTTCCACCCCTCGAAATTGCAGTATGGTATATGAGACATGTCGCCGTTTTACTGGCTGGTTGGTCCGGTCTGAAACACACTGCCAAACAGCGGACACACTGCTAGCGCGCGTTTTCTTCTTCGCTGCTCTAAACAGTGGTTGCTTGTGGCAACAGCATAACTTCCTGTGTCGCCACAAGCAACCACTGTTTAGAGCAGCGAAGAAGAATTGATCTCCGATTTGCAGTGTTAAGCTAAGCTAGCGTGCATAACTAGGTATTGTTTAAGAAAATGGTATCGGATCGGTGCATGGGTAGAAATACTCCTCGATACCGATGCCAGCATTTGTATTGGTATCGGTGGCATTTCCGATACTAGTATCGGAATCGGAACAACTCTAGAAACACCCACCTCTGAACTAAAAACAGCTTCTAATTGGTCAGAACTCATCCATGAGGCTGGACAAACATTTGAGTTTAAAATCTTAGGACACGAACAAAGCATTTAGACGATTCAGACCAGATATGTAGAAGGGCAGGCAAAAGACTGCAGATCAAGATAAGGAGTCAGTCAAGTCAAGTCAAGTGTATTTATATAGCGCTTTTCACAATATAAATTGCATCAAAGCAGCTTCACAGTATCAATCAAATAACATAACAATATTTTTTTCTTAGTGGAAAAAACATCCACGTTTGGTAGGGCTGATCAATGGTATTAATGCTTGGTTAATTAATTTGAATATCCCCAACTGAGCAAGCCAAAGGCAACAGTGGCAAGGAACCGAAAAACTCTATCAAGTGACCCACTGGTGTCCTAAAACTCCGTCAGGTGACTTACTGGTGTCCTAAAACTCCATCAAGTGACCTACTGGTGTCCTAAAACTCCATCAGGTGACCTAATGGAGAAAAAAAAACCTTGGGAGAACCCAGGCTCAGTCGGGGGCCAGTTCTTCTCTGGCGTTTAGGAACTAGAGGCCGGATTTACAGTAACTGTAATTTGATACAGAATTTTGTTTTATTTTATCACTTCGGGGTGGGTACGCGAACCGGAATCACAACGTTTTATCTGTAGAGTGGGAAAGGTATCCTCCATAGGGAGAGGCTAGTTGGCACTTCAGCACTGCGTTGTCATCGGGTCCAGGCAAAGCTCCTAGTCAGATCTGGATACGGCCTGGATCCGGCAGGCTGCGGGAAAACCTCGGGATAAACAAAGACACTAAAATTAGCGTAGATGCCATTCTTCTTATGATATAACGAGTACATCAGGATTTAAGGGAAGTGTTCCCAGTTCCGGCTGACCTAATCTATGCAGCCTAACATTGAATTATAGAAGTCTATAATATATTATGTGTATGCTAGGTCAAAGAGATGTGTTTAATCTAGCTTTGAACTGACAGAGTGTGTCTGCTTCCCGGACAATGGTAGGAAGACTGTTCCAAAGTTTTGGTGCTAAATAGGTAAAGGATCTACCGCCCGCAGTCGATTTTGATATTTTAGGTATTATCAACTGGCCCGAATTTTGAGATCGCAATAGACGTGAAGGACTATAATGCGTTAAGAGCTCGCTCAAGTACTGCGGAGCTAAACCATTTAGTGCTTTGTAAGTATTAAGCAATATTTTAAAATTGATATGTTTAATAGGCAGCCAATGCAGTGTTGACAGAACCGGCTAATATGGTCATATATCCTGGTTCTAGTAAGAACTCAAGCTGCTGCGTTTTGAACCAGCTGTAGTTTATTTATTAAGCGTACAGGCCAACCACCCAGTAGAGCATTACAATAATCTAGTCTTGATGTCATGAAAGCATGAACTAATTGTTCCGCATTTGTTAATGAGAGCATATGTCGTAATTTATATATATTTTTAAGATGGAAAAATGCGGTTTTACAGATACTAGACACGTGACTTTCAAATGAAAGATTGCTATCAAAGAGCACACCCAGGTTCCTAACCGACAACGAAGACTTAACAGAGCAGCCATCAAGTGTTAGACAGTATTCTAGGTTATTACGTGTGGAAGTTTTTCGTCCAATAATTAGAATCTCTGTTTTTTCAGAGTTTAGTAGTAGGAAATAACTAGTCATCCAATTCTTTATATCAGCTATGCATTCCATTGCCAATTCACAAAATTAAGTTTCCTTAGGTTTTGAAGAAATATAGAGCTGAGTATCATCGGCATAACAATGAAAGCTAATTCCATGTTTCCTAATGATATCTCCTAAAGGTAGCATGTACAGAGTGAAAAGCAGCGGTCCTAGTACTGAGCCTTGTGGTACGCCATACTGAACTTGTGATCGATAAGACATCTCTTCATTTACTGCTACATCAGAAGAACATTTTCCTTCAAGGCATCCATCTACTCTCATCTCACTTTTCTTTCTCTACTTAGTTTCTTTTCCGTTGAGAGTCTCGGTTCTAATTTAAGTTTTGCTGCCAGGTTTCGGTCAACGATTCGACAGCAAAGCCCTCTTCCAACTTCAAAGATTTTCCATCCAATCGCCAAGACATCTATCCAGACACAAGAAGACCGCCAGCCTATCAACGAACCCTGAAAATTCTCTTTTCGAGTAAATGACGCAGACAGAAGGCAATTCCCAAAGGAACGCAACAAACACAAGTAGCCTCCAGACCCTTAGCTGAACTAGTACTTTGATATGTAGTCAAATGTAATAACCTGCCTAAGAAACGATAGAAGGGTTAAATTAATTATTGTTTTATAAGGTCTTATAAGTGCATATGTTTGAAACTTGGGATTTCACCATCTCACTCTTAAAACACTATTGAATTCTTTCCTCACTTTCAATCTTTCTTTCTTTCTGTAACTCGTATGAATGTGTGTGTGTTTGTGTTAGACATTAGTTCTGTGTGTTAGAATATTCAAAGTCTTGTTTGTATTTAAAAGAGAAGTGTCCTTGTGTTATGTGCTTACAAATGTAATGTCTTAAACTGTGGATCTATGTTACCTTGATAATTAATAGTGTTTTCACAATGGTTTGGATATCGTTCAAGTGAACACTGGACAAGTCATTTCCTCGGCCGTAAAATAAGTGACTCTTCAGAATTCCCTGTAAATGAATAAATAATTCCCTTTGAGCTAAATTGACCTGTTTCCCTTAAAGTGCAATGGTCGGTCTCCAAATCAAACTCGGCCTAAGAGTTTGGATGTTTGGAGTTTGGAGATAATGGAGGGCTTCCAGGGACCACTTGATTGCCAGACATTCTATTTCAATTGTGGCACACCTGTTTCTCTGGGCACTAGCTTCTTATTGAAGTAGGTAACTGGTAGATGTATCTTCTCCTTTAGGCCAGTATTATCCCTATTACTTTATCTGAGTCATCGACTTGCACCAGTAATTGTTTGGAGAAGTCTGGACTCTGAAGGACAGGACTGAAGCACATCTTTTCTTTTTTCAAGGTAAATGCCTTCTCACAGTCTTTGGTCCACATAATCAGATTATTTTCTGTCTTGGCTTACAAATTGGTTGTTGGTGTAACTTTGGTGGTGTAAGACTGGAAGAACTGGTTAAGGAACGACCACTTCTTGAGAAGACAAAGAACCTACTGGATATTAGCATTGGAACTCACTCTTGTGAAGGCAGCATCAACATCCAAGACTAAAAGTCTCACCTCTGAATCATCCTAATCTACATTTCTACCCCTCATCCCCCACTCCTTCCCCTTCATGTGAGATCACCAAAGTGCACCCAAGAATATTTATGGTTTAATGTGAATGATTATTATTGAGTATTGTGTTTAGTATCATTTGGAATGTCTCAGAGTGAATGGTACAGATGTCTCATTCCCAAAGAGTAAAACGCAAGGTAATACGTTTTTTTTAATTTATTTTTTTAGAAGTTTAGAGAAACTGGCACACAAAGGAAGTTGATCTCTAGGCAAATGGTCACCCCGCAAGAGGTGTAACCTCTGAATGCAAATTAACATTTATAGCATGTTTCAATGTGAGAGAGGCTCTGGCTATTTAATGGAATGCAGCAAGAGATCAGGATCAGGGCTTTTTCTGAGGCTGAGAGTCGCCGAGGTACATTTACCTGACATAATAAATTGTAAACATTTGATTTTATTCTAACAGACTTTATTATTTTCATTAAAGAGTTAAAAAGAATAGTCAAACATTAGCTCACATTTGATGATGCACAGATATCACAAAAACCTTTTCATTTATGGAGTCAGATGAAATAAGTTAATACATGAGAAATTGTATTGCATTTAATCAAAAATCCCTTTGCCACGAGAAAAGAAAGAACACGCGTGAGACCTTCCCCGCTAATCGAATGGCGCCATTGGATCGATATAGATGGCTTACAGTGCCGAAGTTTGGGATTCATTAATTCGTACCAGTCTGCAAGACCCAGGTACGACCTGACCTCTTTTTTGGTCCTTGGTTGCAAACTGCATCTAATTGCCTCTAAATTGTCCACTTGAGATCTCAATTCACCATTGCCCAGGCGGTACCCCAAATAGCTGGTTTCCTGTTGAGCCCACTCGCACTTCACCACGTTCAAGGCAAGGCAAGTTTATTTATATAGCACATTTCATACACAATGGTAATTCAAAGTGCTTTACATAGAAGAAATTAAAACAAAAGAAATCAGAAAATTTAAAACAGTTTAGAATAAAAGATAAAATACAGAAATAATCAAATGAAATCAGAATAATTAAAACATTAAATAAAATACAGTACAAACAGTCGGACGAGCAGTGGCACAGTGCTCATTCAGTAAATGCATAGGTAAACAGATGTGTTTTGAGTCTGGATTTGAATGTGACTACTGTAGGAGCACATCTGATCTCTTCTGGAAGCTGGTTCCAGCTACGGCTGGCATAGTAGCTAAAAGCACACTCACCATGCTTAGAGTGAACCCTTGGTATTTCTAGCTGATGTGATCCTAGTGATCTGAGTGGTCTGTTGGGCTTATATTCAGTGAGCATATCTGCAATATATTGAGGTCCTAGGCCATTGGATGATTTATATACCAGTAATAATACTTTAAAATCAATTCTATATGTAACTGGCAGCCAGTGTAAAGACCTGAGGACTGGTGTGATGTGTTCATATGTTCTGGTTCTGCTCAGAATCCTGGCAGCAGCGTTCTGTATGAGCTGCAACTGTCTAATGGTCTTTTTAGGAAGGCCAGTGAGGAGACCATTACAATAATCCACCCTGCTGGTGATGAAAGCATGCACAAGGTTCTCTAAGTCTTGACTGGAAACAAAGCATCTAATTCTTGCAATATTTTTCAGATGATAGTATGCTGATTTAGTGATTGCTTTGACATGACTACTGAAACTAAGGTCTGACTCTAGAGACACACCCAGATTCCTGACTTGATTTTTAGTTCTTTGACCCCTAGACTGAAGGTATGCTTTCACCTTGAGAACTTAATCTTTGTTTCCAAACGCAATGACTTCAGTTTTGTCTTTGTTTAACTGAAGAAAGTTTTGGCACATCCAATTGTTTACTTCATCAATGCATTGGCAAAGGGAGTCAATGGGGCTGTAATCGTTAGGCGATAGGGCTAAGTAGAGCTGTGTGTCGTCTGCATAGCTGTGGTAAGAGATTTGGTTATTTCTCATTATTTGGCTCATTGGGAGCATGTACAGGTTGAATAGGAGTGGCGCAAGAATTGAGCCTTGAGGGACTCCGCATGTCATGGATGTCCACTCAGACTTATGCTCTCCTATACTCACATAATAACCTCTCCCTTCTAAGTATGACCTGAACCATTTTAGGACTATCCCAGAAAGCCCGACCCAGTTTTCCAGCCTGTCAAGAAGTATGTTGTGATCGACAGTGTCAAATGCAGCACTGAGGTCGAGTAGTACTAGAACTGATAATTTGCTTGTGTCAGTATTTAAGCAAATATCGTTTATTATCTCTATGAGCGCTGTCTCTGTGCTGTGATGCGGTCGGAAACCAGATTTTGAAAGTAGTCAAAGTATCCATTCGAGCTTAAGAATTTGTTCAGCTGATTGAAGACAACTTTTTCAATGATCTTGCCTGTGAAAGGAAGATTTGAGATCGGTCTATAGTTGTTTAATATGGTCTTATCCAGATTGCTCTTTTTCAGGAGGGGCTTGACAACTGCAGTTTTCAGGGAGTTCGGAAAACTCCCAGAGAGAAGTGAGGCATTTACCACTTCTAGGAGATCTGCTTTTAAGCACAGTTTTGAAGAAAGATGTGGGAAGTGCGTCAAGGGCGCAGGTTGATGTTTTAAGGTGCTGTACGATTTATTCCAAAATTTTGCCATCAATTTCTTTGAAATCAGACATAGTGACTACTTTCTCAGGCTGTTGTCTGATCTGTCTGACCCCAGTGCGGCTCAAGGATGTGCTGATCACCTTTCTGATATTATTGATTTTCTCAGAGAAGAAAGAAGCAAACTCACTGCACTTGCTGTCTGAGAGCATTTCACTGGGAATCTGGCTAGGGGGCTTGAGAAGAAAGTCTGTCTAGCTTTGCCTAGTTCCTTATTGAAAGCATGGATGCTGTCTTTGTAGATGTTATAATGGACTACAAGTTTTGTCTTCCGCCACATGCG
The DNA here is from genome assembly GCA_030578275.1 of Meda fulgida. Taxonomy (NCBI): domain Eukaryota; kingdom Metazoa; phylum Chordata; class Actinopteri; order Cypriniformes; family Leuciscidae; genus Meda; species Meda fulgida. The sequence continues at coordinate 33,837,920 of CM060624.1, forward strand.
CTCTGCTTTTCTGCATTGTCTTTTCATATTTTGCACTGCTGTTGAGTTTCTCCAAGGTGCTTTCTGTCTGCCATTCTTCTTCCTGACTTTCACAGGAGCAATATCATCAATTACACTCTTAACTTTTGAGTTAAAAGAATCAAGGAGAAAATCAACAGAGTCAGCAGATATGCGTGGTGTTAAAGATATAGTCTTCATAAATAGTACACTAGTGTTCTCATTTAAGCATCTCTTCTTGACAGACACAGATCTAGCTTCAATGGCAGGAGAGATCAATATATCAAAGAAAATACAAAAATGATCAGACAGTGCTACGTCCTTAATAACAATCGATGAAATGTTTAGACCCTTACTGATAAGTAAATCTAGAGTGTGTCCACGATTATGTGTGGGTCCATGTACATGCTGAGTCAGATCAAAAGTTTTTTAAACAGTTTTGATTTCTTTTGCCATATTGGTTTCTGCATTATCTATGTGAATGTTAAAATCTCCAGCAATAGCAAAACGGTCAAACTCTGAGGAAATTGTTGATAACAGTTCTGTAAAGTCTTCAGCAAAGGCTGGAGAGTATTTTGGAGGCCTGTAAACAATGATAAGTAAAATGCGTGGAGCACCTTTTAACACAATACTCAGATATTCGAAAGAGGGGTAATTCCCAAATGATATTTGCTTACATTGATATACAGCTTTAAAAAGAGCAGCTAAACCTCCACCTCTTCTGACAGCTCTGCAGACACTCATAAAAGTAAAGTTAGGAGGGGCTGTTTCATTGAGGACTGTTGCACTGCAGCTGTCTTCTAGCCAAGTTTCATTTAGCAACATAAAATCCAGGTTGTATGTGGTTATAAGTCGTTGACTAGAAGTGAATTATTTTTAAGTGAGTGGACGTTTAAAAGTGCTAACTTAACAGTCTTACTTTTTGTCCCCACAGCAATCTTAGTTTGGCGTGTAATAGGCACCAGATTAGATGGGTTTGCGGTACGGCTTTTGAAGGCCTTAGACTTTCTATCATGTAATCGAACAGCAATAGAGAAAGATAAAGATACAGGCACACTGGGTTCCTGCTTGTTCTGTAAACATTTGAGAAAGTTATTGTTATCATAGCGGGGACCCGACACATATCACTGAGAGCTGGTATCAGTTGTTTTTGGTTCACCTCGAGCCGCTGGAGGAGGGTGTGTGCCCTGGCGCTGTGGCAGAGGCCGAAGAGCTCTCGCAGGAGGAGGGGGAGGGCGAGCTGGGCCTGCAGGCTTTGGTGGTTGTGGGGCCTGCCGTTTTCTGGTTGGTATCTGGGGGCTTGCAGCAAAAGAGTGGGATAGTCTAGTTCCAGCATACACCAGTTGTTCCATTTTCTCTGAGAAGCACAGAAGTGGAGATGCTGGAGAGATGGAGAACGTGTCTGGAGAGAGGGGCTGTTGCTCTGGTGTTATTGAAGGCTGTAATATGCTGTCCTGGTTTCCCTCGCTGTTTTCCAGAAAGTCGTCCTTGGGTGCTGAATCTTGGAGCAGTGCTAGTATGTCACAGTCTGTCTGTGGTGAGCTCTGTGGGCAGGGCTCAGCTGAGATTGTGTCCGTGAGCAGAGGTTGTTGTGGCTGAGTGGTGTTATCATTGTCCTTGTGTGATGTGTCAACCGCATGCCCATTCGGATGCTGAAGTGAAATCCTGTGGTCATTCATACTGTATCCAGGTGTGTGTGTGTGCCATTCAGGTTGAGTAGATTGGCACACATTGCAGAAGGATGACGGAGGGAGAAGTAGATATTGTCCTTTAGTACTCTTGAACCAAGTTTGTTTGGGTGGTGGCCATCCTGTTGAAACAGTTGCCTCTGACTCCAGAAAAGGTTGAAGTTGTCAATGAAGTTCACTCCTTTTATATTGCAGATTTTTTGCAGCCATGTATTAAGCCCAAGCAACCGTGAAAACCTGTTTGTTCCTCTTGCTGGGAGTGGTCCACTGATGAATGTTTGAACTTTCAGTCTTTTAAGTGTTTCAAAAAGTTCATTGAAATCCTTCTTAAGGAGTTCCGACTGCTCTTTATGAATATCATTCTTCCCCACATGAATGATGAGTCGATTTGCAGTCTTATGTTTCATCAGAATGTCCTGAAGTTCTCTGTTTACATCAGAAGTTGTTGCTTGTGGAAGGCAGCATGTTGTTGTATCCCTGCTACTAATGTTTCTGGGGTAGAGAATGCTACTGCAGCAATATATGATGCTCGTGACAATCTGATGTCTCGAGTGCCTTTGGGTCTCGCTCCCTGTTTGTACCATCGATTTGTAAGTCGATCGACTTGTTTCTCTACACTCAGTATAGCCTGTCGAGGAGCATGAGATTCATGGGACTCACCGGCTGTATGCTGAGGGCGTCCATGACGAAGCTCTGTTGTGTGTCCCGTCTGGTTTGGTGGTCCCGCAATTAACTTTGTTTCAAGAACTGCAGTCCTTTGTAGAAGTCTGTGGCAGTTAGAGCAGCAAGTAGATTCCAGAGGAGACATTTACTTATCCTTATGAATGTAGGCAGTTGTTTTCTCTTCCCCGGAATGTAAGCTTTCAGTGGGAGGCTGGTCGAATAAAAGAATTCTGCTTTTTTTTGTAGTAATCCAAGCGTTTGAGCACTGTGCTGATTTGCTGAAGTTAAAATTAGGTGATAAAAGGAGATAAAATATAAAAATATAAAAGCGATAGAGCAAAGCGCGGAGCAGTAAGCAAGAGCGTCCGAACAGCAGCTGAGCAGGAAGTGCAAAAGACAAACCAAGACAAACCCGCTGTATGGATTGTCTCCAGGGTTTGTTGTAGATGCCTTAGATAGTCTTTCCAAGTTTTTGTTGTAAATAATGACATCCGGCTGACTACATCATGCGTTGTGGTCCTGTCTAGGCACAGGTCCTCCATCTGATCTGGATACGGCCCAGATCCGGCTGACTATATCATGCGTTGTGGTCCTGTCTAGGCACAGGTCCTCCATCTGATCTGGATTCGGCCCGGATCCGAGTTTCATCACAGTTTCAGGACCGCATCTCTAACACTAGTTAAGTTTGTACTAGCAGTTTCATAGCACTTACTGTTCTGTATATGTGTTATTCTTTTTCAGGAGCAATATACTGTTCTAATTGTTTAAATTTATTTGATATTTTCTCTTAACCCTAATAACCGTTGGTAACCCTCTTGATATGTTTAACCTAATTTGTTTAAATATATGAGCCCATATATTAAATATACCCATATAAATCAGTTTTGATGGAAAGAACCACCTATTTAAGTAGTAGGGCTGCGCGATATGGCGATATTGTATCGATTAGGCTATAACAGTCAGTTACCTGACGATCATCAACAATATCGGGGAAATAATTACAAATATATTTTGCCTTAGTTACCATACACATTTTTTTTCCACATGCATTAATGCTTGAATAAAATATTTTCTATAGTCAAGTCAAGTCTATAGGCTAGTAGTTCGTATAGGGTTTTTCCCTAATCTGTTCAGTGTGTGTCGGCAGTGTAATCTCCGGGTAGACGATTTCATTGGTTATCGCGATATTTATTTTTAAGGCAATTATGGATAAAATGTTTTTTGCATATCACCCAGCCCTAGTAAGTAAGCTATTTTCTGTCTATGAGTGCGATTTGTGTTTCATTAGCCGCTGCGCTTATCTTGTGTGCGACCGACTTAAATTGCAGTAAAAAGTAAAATAAAATCATTTAAATATGAAAACATACCAGTTTACAACATAACCAAGCTTCTGCACAACTGAAGGACGACACTGGAAGCCTCGCACATTCATTTCACATTTATTAAAAATAAAGCTCAAGGTATACTTTGGTTTTACATGTAAGCGAGGGTCTGCGTTCAGTGTGTGACACAAATTTGGTCAACACCAGAATAGTATGATTTTTTTTTTTTAGACATTTTTATCGCTCATAACTTCTGGAGGAAAATAGCGCAGACACTGGACAAAGATGAATCTTTCTAGAGCACATGTTCACGCACGCTATCAAGTTTATTTCTCTAAATTATTCTCATCCTAAACATGACAAATTATCCAAACACAGGAACAGGAAAACTCCTGGAGAAGCATCTGAGATCCACGCGACACTATTATAAAGATGGCGTTGATTAAACAGGAGAGTGAAGACATGAAGATTGAAGAAGTGTACAGCGTGAAACATGAAGATACTGAGGAACAAACAGGTTAGTTTCATTCGGTCCTTGTAAAAATGTCGGCCTCTTCAGAAATTATATTATATATTGATAAATATATAGGCTATATGATATATTTCTGAAGAATGTCATATGAGTGTCCTAATTAAAGCGTTTTATTTGACGTAGCGGGTCGCCTCATGTGAACTGACATTTTTGTAGATCAAATGATCAGACAAATACTAATGGTGCGTTCAAGTCATCTCGTAAATTTTGAAATATTCATTGAGTCAAAGCAATAAATAAGTCGTATGTCAAAAGAATGTCGACAACACGAACCAAACTCTTCCAGTCTCAGCCACAACTACAGTGTTTGAGGGCGGGGCAAAGCAGACGCTGTTCAACCGCAACCAATGGGCTGCCATTATGCAAATTAGTTACTAACCTACACAGGTTCAGCAGGAAGTGAGACTGGAATTACTGACGACTCGTTTCAGTTCAGAATCACTTCAAAAACTCTTTTACATTCACAAACAGCTAGCCTATATTACATGCTACAAGAAAAGTAGTGTAAGAACTAAATTAAGAATAAAAAAGAACAAAGGTAAGGACAAGAACATTTCACAGACACTCAGGTTTTCACAAAAATTGAATCAGATCCTCTTCAGGAGACATCTTCAACATCATTAAAAGAAAGAAAAGGTTTTAACCGTAGCCAATAGTCGTAAATGAAAAAAAAAACTTGATTTAACGACTGAATTTATCCACATTTTAAATCGCAATATTGTTTAAAAAAGTCAGGATTAGATTTCCCTAAATCAAATTTTCCAAGCCATATTCTTGATGTTCTTAAATTTCCTGTTATGATGACTCCAAGTGATAAACCGCTCCAGACGATTCAGTGCGTACACGAAACTGAACAAATAATTTAAACTTATACGCAAACTAATTTAGACCATTTTGTCTTTGAATAAAAACGACTCAAAATAGTGATTCATTTGAGACTGGACCAGAAAAATGAGACTCTGTGCTTGGAAAAACTACGCATTTCTTAACCAGTATTGCGTTAAAATAAAGTAATGAGAGAAACATCGCCCAGTGTAACAAAGTAAACGTTTTTTCATTAGAAATGAACTTGAGTTAAAGTAAAAGTACCCACATTTAAATCTACTCTTAAAAGTACAAATTTCCCCAAAAAATACTCAAGTAAATGTAACAGTGTAAATGTACTTCGTTACTACCCATCTCTGGAAACTGGTGCGGTTCGAAGCTGGAAAAGACTTCAGCATGCAAAATCCTGCTGTTAAGAGTTTCTAAAAATCAATGAAAGACCTCCTCATTCCTCAGTCTAGGATTATTAAAAAAAATTACAGTTTGATAGAACAAGTCCAGAAAATGGACTGAGATCTCCACTAATAGCTCGTATCTCAGTCACAAATAAAAAGTCCAAATCCGCAGTGTTCGTAAAAAAACCCAGTAAATATACACATTTTGTTTAAAAGAGAACTTGCATTGACCCAGGTCAGCCTTTTCACCATATGATCATCATTAACCGGTGATGGTGAACATACAGTTTCACATCCCATCTCTGAAAACGCGGAGTCCAATGCCACGGAAACTCAACCCTGAAGTCTGGAACAAGAGGTATAATGGATTGCAATGGAGGTTCAAAAAAGCGACAGGAGGTAATTTTGTAATAATCCGGCTGTAGATCCGTGAGGAGGCGGCGAGGATGAATTATCTTTGGTGACATAAAGCACAATCTCACCTCAACCAGCACTCCATCTTGCCTTACACACTTTCTGCGACGCGTCAGCCGGCTCAGGTGAGTTGGACATAACAAGACAGGGTAATGTAACCCCTGACCCGCTCAGCTCAGCGTTAAGATCGTCTTATACTCAAATATCAACAATACAAAAATAAACTGTCCAGAGAACAGCAAACACTGGTGCCATCCTGGTTAGTCCCATTATTTTGTTTTGAACAAAGAAGGTAATATGTCTTTAGAGCATAGGAGTGGGTGAAAAATTACTAAATTTTAATTTCTGTGTGAACTCACGAAACAGTCACAGAACAATAAGTTGTGAAGGATTAAATCCTTCTACACTAACATGGACAGTAAAGAACCTCACTAACCCATCCTGAAATGATATGGTATGGTTCAGGTCTTATTTTAAGGATCACAGCCAATCTGTAGCAATGATTTGTAACACAGATCTAATGTTGGGCCTGTCCGATTGGTGTTCTGCAGGGTTCTGTCTTTGGCTCTTTGCTTAGTATTTAGCCTATGTTTTTCATTTGTTATTAGTTATTAACTAAGTTATTTTTATGCTGATGATATGCACATATTTATTTCATTCATTCTAAATCAGGTAAATCTGTGGATGTTTCTTACCTCTGTAACTGTTTATCTGAGATAGAGACTTGGATGGCTAACAATTTTCTGTATTTGAGATGGAAATGATGCTTCTTGGCTTGCCCCATCAATTGCGTAATGCTAGTGCCATTACGTTATCTATTGATGGTTCTGTTTTAGAGCCACAGGATTAAGAAGTTAAAGAATCTCTGAGTCATTTTTGACTAATGGTTGACATTTGGACCCCATATACAGCATGTTGTTAAGACATCCCTCTTTCATCTCAGAAATATTTCGTGTTTACATATCCTGACTGGTGCTCTCATTCTCAAAAAACAGGCCTTGACCATCTAAACATGGACAATTACAGACCAATATCCAATTTAACATTCTTAAGCAAAATCCTTGAAAGGGTTGCTTCGCAATTGCGATCATATTTGGATGTTAATGGTCTTTTTTAACCTTGTCAGTCAGGATTTCGCCCATCTCACGGCACTGAAACTGCTCTTCTTCGGGTGGTTAACGACATTCTTTTGTCCATGGATTCAGGGTTAATAAACATCTATAAACATTCGCTTGATCTAAGCCCTGCTTTTGACACAGTCTGCCATGAAATACTGATGGCTTTCTGATATCGGCATCACTGGCTCTGCTCTTTCCTGGCTCATTTCCTACATCAGCGACAGAAAGTATTATATCAGCATACAAGGGTTTAGATCTGCACTGCTCCGCTTACACAGGGTGTTCCTTAAGGTTCGGTTCTTGGCCCACTATTGTTCATCATCTATAAATATCCACTTTGTGACATCTTACGCAGGCATGGACTTCAATTCCATTGCTATACTGATGACATTCAAATTGATCTCAGCACCAGCTCCGATAGGCCATCCCTGCCTGACTCACTCACTGCGTGAATTTCCTCAAATTAAATGATAAATATATTAGTGATTGGCTCTCCTGCCTCAGTCAAAACGATGGACCAGTCCTTTGATATTGATGGAATTAAGTTAAGCCTTCGTCATTGATTCATAACCTTGGTGTCTTACTCGACTCAACTCTATCTTTTGGCTCTCATATTTCTTCTCTTGTTAAAAAATCTTTTTTCCCCCCCCCCAATCTTCGTAATATTGCACATCTACAATCTTCTCTCACTTTAGCTGATGCTGAAACCTTAATTCATGCATTGATCACATCACGTCTGGATTATTGCAATGCTTTATTTCTTGGTCTGCCCAAATAACGTATTGCAAGATTACAGTATGTTCAAAACTCAGCAGCAAGAGTTCTCCCCTCCACTAGGCGTTCTGCTCACACTACTCCTCTGCTTCATGACCCTCACCCGTGGCATCACGTATCCACTTTAAGGTATTGCTTCTAATGTTTAAGGCATTAAATGGTCTTGCACTCCCATATCTGTCTGATCTACTTTACACTTACCGCCCTGCCTCGGTCCCTTAGATCAGCTGAACTTTATTGTCCATCCCTCGTGTCCGGTTGTCTACTGTAGGTGGAAGGTCATTTAGTGCTAATGCTCCTAAATTATGGAAATCACTATTCCTTACACTTCGAAATATCTCATCTGTGGCTACATTCAAGACTCAGTTAAAAACATATCTATTTAACATGTATTTTGGATAATGTGACTATATGTATCTGTGACTGTAATGTGTGTGCGGGTGTGTAAATGTATTGTAATGTACAATGTAAAGCGACCTTGAGCTACGGAAAGGCGCTATATAAAACTACTACTTCTTCATAACTCCTTTTTTGGACTCTGCTCTGGATCCCAGTCTGACCTTTCAATTCCTTATATGATGACACTTATTTTGCATTCTTCTCAGAGTAGTCTCTTAATGTGTTCTTTAAAACATGGCTAAGTTGTTTGGGTGACAGGGTCTTTGCTTATTATGACATAAGGGAAGCAAAATACTTTTAAATCCATTCTTAAATTCTTTGAGAAAGCTACTTTTAAAGGCACTATATAAAATAATCTTATTATTAATTATTAACTGGGGGTTGTTTGATGAACAGCTGAGCTTTTCAACCCCTTTTTTTCACCCACCAGCAGCCATATCACCCTTTAGCCCTATACTGGTCACCCACTGAAGCTAAGCAGGGGTCTGGCCAGTACCTGGATGGGAGACTTCTGGGAAAACTAGGTTTTTGTTGGAAGAGGTGTTAGTGAGGCCAGCAGGGGGCGCTGTTCACCCTGTGTGGGTCCTGACACCCCAGTATAGTGATGGGGACACTATACTGTAACAAGCACCGTCCTTAGGACGTTAAACCGAGGTCCTGACACTCTGTGGTCATTAAAAATCCCATGGCACTTCTCGTACACTTCTTGTGTAACCCCGGTGTCCTGGCCAAATTCCCTCCTTTGGCCCTTACTAATCATGGCCTCCTAATAATCCCCATCCATTGAATTGGCTCCATCCCTCTCTCTCCTGTCCACCTGTAGCTGGTGTGTGGCGAGCGCACTGGTGCCGTGGTACTGTGGCTGCCGTCGCATCATCCAGGTGGAGCTGCACACTGGTGGTGGTTGAGGAGAGATCCCCTGATATGATTGTGAAGCGCTTTGGTTGTACAGTAGTACATATGAAAGCGCTATATAAATGCCTCTTTCATTCATTCATTAATTTTTCAACAACAGCCAAGGAAAATCAGACTCTTCCTTTTAGAATATGCGGCACAACATCCTATCCAAGCTCTTGTCATCTCAAAACCGAACAAATGCAATGCTTTACCTGTAGGACTTCCAGCCTGTACAACTGAGCCTCTACTGGTGATCCAGAACACATCAACATGTCAACATATCTGATCTTCAATCAGCGGAAGAGAACACGCATCACATCTCTCCTGATCTCACTCCACTGGCTCCCAGTTGTGGCCAGAATTAAATTTAAGGCTTTAACGGTGGCTTTCAGAACTGCCACTGGAACGGCACCTCTTTACTTTAATTCACTCATACAACTTTATGGTCCCTCACGGCAGCTAAGGTCACTGAATGAGCTATGCTTTGTTGTTGACAAAATGCACTCCAAAAATGTCTCCATCTCTGTTCCCCTCTGGTGGAATCACGTGGATTTATAAAATCCTGTATAAGCCGGAACCTGCATAAATTCCCTTTATAAAACCCTATCAGCAGAAGCTTGTGAGTACATGCATCTCCACCCCATCTCCTCTCCGAAATAACCATAAATGGAGCTAACTAGGGATGCACCGTGAGAGCTGGTCGAATGCATCCCTTTTCACAGACGTCAGTGGAAAGTTTGTAGTTCAGTCGGATGTCAATGGAAAAGTAAGTAAAATGAGGCATGTAGCTAATTATTAATGTTTACTGAGAGAGAGAGAGAGAGAGAGATGTAGCTAATTATTAACGTTAACACAGAGAGAGAGAGAGAGAGAGAGAGAGAGAGCACTTTTGTTGAATGTTCTTGATTGCTGATCACTCAGCATGTTTTATGTGGATTAAAACTAAATCGTATATGCAAGTAAAACATGAACTGTTACCTGATTTATGTATAACGAGTGATTCCCTACAGAATTACAGGATGTTTGCAAGTCAAGAAGTTCCATGAATGCAAACATCCAAAGCCCCGAAAACCAGTGTCTCGGCGCACAAATATTGAATTTTCTTTCGCGTCTCTTGCTTGTACTGACGAATTCAAGTGAGCGTAAACAGTGTATTCAAATGGGGTCCGTGCTCTGGGGTTTCCTGATTTAGACTAAAACACAGATTTAGTTTACATTCCCACATATCAAAAGTTGTACAGCCTTTATTACAATGTGGTAAATAAAGATTAGCCATTCATCATCATGTGTGTATTTTGATAGTGATAGTCCCAACCCCCTCCCCATTTCAGCTTTATGTAGACAAATAGTACAGGCCTTAGATAAGGTTTACTGCACCATTATTTCTGAAAAGCTACAAAAAAATTCCCTAAAAAACATTACAATAAAATAGATAAGCAAAGTAAACGAAATAACTTATTACTATGCAATAAATGAAGATGGACTACATGCGGCCAAAACTGCAATCTCATTTTAGCAATAGGCTACTGTATTACCGTTTATTTAGCAGACAAAGGCCCATGCATTTTCAAATCTACTTACTAATTGTAATGGCACACATTATTTGATCACTGCACCGTTATTTCTGAAAAGCTACAATAAAATAATTTTACAAAAAAAATGATACAATATATAATAGACAATATATTATCAGCAATATTGCATTCATACTTACTTCTCAAAGGGATTGATTCTATCCAGATTTTGATCCTCTTCATCTGAATCAAATTGATCTGGATCAGAACCGTTATCACTCTCATCGGTCTCGGCAAAAATCATTTTTGTAGCTTGATCAGCAGTGAATCTTCGTTTGGCCATGTTGACCAGTAAAAATACATGTATCCCCAAAGCAATCCAAATGTGTTGTGTCCAAAGGCTGTATATAAAAGGTTGTGTCTGGGAAGACGCGTGGGATTCATTCCAAACCCCTTCCCTTTTTTACGTTCCTAGGACACCTGACAACGTCATTGTTTGTTTTATATTGGTCTGTGATTGGTTCACACACCAACAGCATTTTATATCATTAGATAGGGTCAAGTACCATTTCTCTGTTTTGCTGTAAAATGCTATAGATTTGCACTCAGGCTAAGTCATTCGCGGAAGTCAACACGGTCTACTCATTACGCAGACGAATGTCAGCTTTTTCCATAGAAAAAAAGTAAGTTAATACCTTAACCCATTCCGAAGCTATTAATAGATATGTCAAGGGTGCCCACTTTGACGCTCTAGGGTCATGTCTCATTGGTCTAGTTCTGCCTATCAGATGCGAGCACTCCTAGCGGCGGGGCTATTGGCTGACTGTCTTTTCCGTAGCTGGTGTAGCTTGACCCCGTTTCTTCGGGCTTATCTTCACTACTCACACGGCAGGTTTTAACACAGTTCCCGCAGCGTTAGCTACGCAATGTAGAGTTATCGCTCTTGAAAGGGAACGTCTCCAGTTACTATCGTAGCCTCTGTTTACTGAGAGCCGGGAACATGACATTACATTAGCTGGCGTGTTCGCTGTTTGACTAGCTGTGCAAGCGTCCAGTCGTGATTCTGACGCAATTGTCGCGCCCATGCATTTATACTGTCCGCGAGCCTGTCAGTATTTGCATACTTTGCCACAATTGGCCAGCTGTTCTAAGCTGGAGTTAGCCTTTAAGAGTTCAACAAAAGTGGAGAAGGGAGGAGTTCCAACACCGTTAGCCACGCAATGTCTTGTTCCCGCCTCTCAGGGAACCAAGGTTATGAAAGTAACCGGAGACGTTTTTATTATGAGTGTACACAAATAAAGGTTGACATTTAACAGTTTTGAATCATGTTTGACAAAAATTGACAGAGCTATTTGAGCAAAAAAGCTAGGCTCACACTGGCCGACCCCAGGAGGTTAAATGCATTTTTGCATTGACAATATCCTTCTGGACTTTGTTAAAAGTTCTCCGCAAAATGTCCTACAGTTTTTTTGTCATGATCCAAAAATGTATATAATTGTGAATTAAAAATAACTAAAATCTTATGCTCCAGGTTTTGATTCATTACAGCTGAAAATCAGCCTAAAATATGAGATGGCTCCTCTTTACTCATCAGTATCATCCCTATCACTATCATCAGAGACATCATCCCATGTAGCTCTTTCCTCTGTTTCCTGGGAAACATTTGCATACTTTTGGCACTGACATAAATCAGTACAAGACCGTTTTGAAGACATACAGGAACATCTTCCAGTCTTACATTTGCCTTGCTCGCAACTTCATTGGACTACCTGCAACACATTCAGTGGCAGGATTTCTAGTCATCCAGGTCACTGTTAACTCCCCATCCTCTGAGAAAGTTGGTAGCACCATTGCAACAAGTGGAAAAGTTAGTCTGGATCCCTGCTCAACTCCGCCATCATTCTTGAGCACAAGGGCACACACCTACTTGCTAAATACATCGATGCACATCAGCAAATATTGATTATTATCATTATTCTTGGAATAGGCTCCCATGTCAACAAGATCCATTTTGAACTGCGCATCCATCCCATACACCACAACTCTATTACGTTTGTATTTTATAGGAGCGTTTCTATGTCTGCATCTTTTAATATCTTTTTTACCGCCTAAAGAACCAGGGTTGGACGGTGTATAAAACGCTCTTTTCATGAGCTCTGACATTTTGTCATTTCAACCCTCTGTAAAAGAATAACTCATACAAGTGTTGTGATTCAATCTTTTATTTAAAAACAATATAATGACGTTACAGACAGTAAAAGAAAATGATTGAAACTGGTTACATAATGACAGCATGCTCTAAATAAGTTTGATATAATGGCATTAAGTACTAAGTAAAAGGATAAAGAAATTAGTAAATTGATATACTGACATTACAGGTAGTCTAGCTAGAAAAGAAAATGTCAGCAGGCCATCATATTATGGCCTAGGGATTTATTGACCATCGTTTCAACAATCTCGCCAGTGGTATGATTAGCATTTTTCGAAAACCAGTGACAGGCATACATCTGATTCATATGTACATATACAGAGGATGTCAGTTAGTCCAAACTCATCTCTACATTCACGCATCACATCCAGAACTTCTCTTATCATTACACATGGTGGTCGGACCCCGTTAACACACATATTTGTCAAATCAGACAATGAATTTGCCAACCCTCTTATAAAGCACATTTGTTTATTGAGATACTGGTACTGCTGGCATCTTCTTAGACAGTCAAGTGCGCATCGATTATTCTACACTTTGCCGCGTCTCAGCCACCGAATATCAGTGTTGAAAATCAGGTCTCCGTAAGCGGCATCGAGCTCATCCAATAACGCCTTGAATAAACGATGTTGGAGAGCTTTTGCCCGAATCGGGTTAATCAGTTTGACCATCAGTGTCAGGACGTGAGCTGATGAATTACGCAGTGATAATTCACAAAGTCTGGAAAAATAGGATCATTGGGGCACAGCGCTATAAAACCAGAGCGCACACCACACCGCGCATTGCCGGAGCCCTATCAGTAGTGATTGCCACCAGTTTATGAATAGGAATGCAATTTTCATCGACATATTTTTTAAAATTTGTTAAAGATATCCTCACCCCTTGTTCTGTCCTTCAAGTGCAGAAGAGTGAGAAAGTCCTCCTTCGTTGTAGAATCGTGGAAAACCATTCTGACAAATACAACAAGCTGAGCTGTGTCCATTACATCCAGGGATTCATCCAATTGCAGTGAGAAATATTCACAAAGTGACAGGTCCCTTAACACCTGTCGATCCACGTCCTCCGACAGTGATTCAACCCTTCTTGTCACTGTTGCGGGGCCAAGCGGGACACTGCAGAATGCTGTTTTGATGTCATCTTTTTTTTTTCAGCGATATTAGCCATAGCCTGCTTGATTAATTTGCGTCTGTAAAAGACTTCTTATGTTTGGCCAAAAGGTGACTAACACGAAATGATGCTTCTGTTGCAGCCTTATGTTGAACAGCAGGTTTAGTGAAGAGCGACTGCTGGGCTTTCAACTCCAACTTTAGCTCCGCCACTTTTTTAGCACTGATGCCGCTCTTCGGTGGATAGCTGTCCCTAAAGGTCGAGTGGTTAGCATTGTGGTGCCGCTCCAGATTTCCTCTTTTAGCCAGTGCTTGTGTTTGCCGGCATAACATACATATACACTTGTCTTTAACTAACGTAAAAATAAATTGTTCTTCCCATTCTGGATGAAAATAATAGGTTGGTGGCTTCTTTCGCGGAGCCTCAGCCATGTTAGCTGTCTGTAACTTGGCTAAAACTCCCGCGCTCTGCAGCGTATGCGCACATAAAGCCCACCTACTTTGATTTGATTGGTCATCTCAAATATTCTGACATTGACGAGCAGTGGCAGACCAATGAGGCTCAGATGAACACACACACACCCTGTCCTCTGTTGACGTGTGCTCAGCTCTGCGCCGCTGTGGATTGAAGATGAAGAACGCGCTGAATCTGATTATAACAACACTGAAGCGAACACAAATTTGTGTAGCCTATATTTAATAACACATTTTTAGGGGGGCTAGGCAGAAGTTTAAGGGGCTGAAGCCGTTTTAAGATTATTTTCACGATCTACAGGAAAATCTCAAGGATCGACGGGTTGGTGACCCCTGGTCTAGTGTGTCAATATGGTACGCACATATTTACGCCTAGTTTATATTTTATAAATCCTGAAATGTTCATGGAAAATTGCGTACGCACATTTCTATGCTCATTTTGTGTAAGCAATGTTTATACATCAGGCCCCAGGTATAAACTTGAATGTGTATCTCTCATTTACTTCTGAACTGATTGACCAGAACTGTTCTTAATACCTGGTGTATGTTTTGCTTTGTGCCATTAAATTAGGGTTAAGTTGTATTTGTTTTTGTTTTGCTTTAGACCTGAAGCAGCTGAAAGAGGAGAGTCCAGAACTGGAGGAATTTGAAGTTAAAAATCAGAATGAGAAAGAAGGAGAAAAATCTTTTAGTTGCTCAATAGCAAAAAAGGTTTCCTCACGAAAAAGAGTTGTGAAAACAAAAACTAGAAGTGATCTCACCTGCCAACAGTGTGGGAAAAGTTTTGCTCGAAAATCAAACCTTAATATCCACATGAGAATTCACACTGGAGAGAAGCCGTTCACCTGCCAACAGTGTGGAAACAGTTTCATTCGTAAATCAAGCCTTGAAGTCCACATGAGAGATCACACTGGAGAAACCCCATTCACCTGCCAACAGTGTGGAAAGAGTTTTAATCAAAAATCAAACCTTAATATTCACATGAAACTTCACACTGGAGAAAACTCATTCACCTGCAATCTGTGTGGGAAGAGCTTCTCACGGAAAGAAAATCTACAGATTCATATGAGAATTCACACCGGAGAGAAGCTGTCCACATGTGATAAGTGTGGAAAGAGTTTTTCACTTAAAGGCCTCTTTAAGGACCACATGAGAATTCATTCATGTGCCTTTACTGTGGAGTGACTCATAAGCAAGCCTTGAGATTCACATGAAAATTCACACTGGAGAGGAGCCTTTCGCCTGCCTATCAAGAGACTTGAAACATCATTTGCAAACATTTTCTCTAAAGAAACTTAAAAGTTCTAAGTCTGCCAAGAGATTTATAAAAGAGAGCAATTTCAAAAATCACCTCTACGTTTACTCTGGGGGAAAGTGATTTAATCGTGTTCAGTGTCATGCTTGCATACACTTGTCTTGGCAATTTTTAATGCCACCAGCAAATCTATGCGAAATTAATTTAGCTTTCATTTATTTAATTGTTCAATAGGTCAGAATCTAAATGTTATATAATCTTCTTCTTGCTGTGAAATGCTACAATGTAAATGGAGAAATTACAAATAAAAGGACATTAACTGAATAAAAAAACAACAACATTGCATTGAATTATTTGATTCTCTTCAGTGATAGAATGCACAAGTAAACCCTTTTTCAGTCGTGACTTGAATATTCCTATGGTTGGAGTGGGGGACGACATCATGTTTCAGTATGCATGCTCTGGTGAAGTAGGGCATGTCTATGAAACGCATGTGCCATACTTGCGTAAAGGAAGTTTTGAGTGGTCTATATCTAAGGCTGATGTAAATGTCTATGCACTCTTGTGTTTGTCTGATGAGGAGCTTACTTCATCGCCGTCTTTTGCTTTTTCGATCCGGTATCCTTGATCCGGTGTTACTGATTAAGTCTGGCTGATTGTACTTAGCCAATTTTGGGATTTGTGATCAGCAGAATTCAAGTCACTATAAAGAGTGAAGTGAGAATTATGACAGTGCAGAGCCTCGTCTGTGTGGCTTGTAGAGTCTTACTCTTAGTCCTGTGTCAAATGTTTTCAGTTTTTATCTCATTTAGTCAACCTTGTGCTGTTTTTTTTATTTTATTAAGTTTTAGTCAACTAAATATCTGGTAGTTTTAGTCAACTAAATATCTGCTCATTTTAGTATAGTTTTAGTCAATGAAAACTTTGTAGCTGGGAGATTGTTTCTTGTTTCTATCAGTATGATATGCTCATAATTCAGAAGATGGCTTGATTGAAATCTGTGTAAAATATATATTGTGTTCTTATTATATGAAATTATGACTCTTTACTCTCTGCTTAGAGCGTGAAGTTACAAGACCACAGATAACACGTGATTTACGATGAGAGGGGAAGATAGATAACACCTAGAGATGTTCCGAGACCCTTTTTCCCTTCCCGATACCGATTCCGATACCTGGACTCAGGGTATGGGCCGATACCGAGTCCTGATCCGATACCTGGGTGTGTATCTATACAGCTGCAATTCATACTAGCCCTGTATGAATTAATAGAATTATTTGATGGTGTGCTTTAGACTTATCCCTTAATTAAACATGAACAAATACATAAAGTGAACTACAGTGACAGTGAGTATTTTTATTAAAATACTGTAAACTGAAAAAGGTATTTTAGTTTTACAATATAACTGTATAAAAAAAGTGCAACAAATAAATCTAGGAATCTAAAAAATGATATATGAACAATATAAGAAAATAATCTCTTTATAACTTAAAGTCCAGAAACAATTTTGCTAAATAAACGGCATTTCAGTTTTGACAGCGGCTGGTCATCCAGAACAATAAACTCAATAATTTTGTTGGTTGTATTTATCTCTCGTTGGCCGTCTTCAGAAAACGTTTCTCTTTGTTTGAGTGAAGCTTCCAGAGATTGTTGATTCTGGCTCATCCTTCTCTGCCCTTGCCTTTTTGTAACCCTCGTGTTCTGCGGGGTGACGCGTCTTCAAATGCTTTAAGTTACTCGTGTTGAAGTTTGCTAATACTTGTTCCACCCCTCGAAATTGCAGTATGGTATATGAGACATGTCGCCGTTTTACTGGCTGGTTGGTCCGGTCTGAAACACACTGCCAAACAGCGGACACACTGCTAGCGCGCGTTTTCTTCTTCGCTGCTCTAAACAGTGGTTGCTTGTGGCAACAGCATAACTTCCTGTGTCGCCACAAGCAACCACTGTTTAGAGCAGCGAAGAAGAATTGATCTCCGATTTGCAGTGTTAAGCTAAGCTAGCGTGCATAACTAGGTATTGTTTAAGAAAATGGTATCGGATCGGTGCATGGGTAGAAATACTCCTCGATACCGATGCCAGCATTTGTATTGGTATCGGTGGCATTTCCGATACTAGTATCGGAATCGGAACAACTCTAGAAACACCCACCTCTGAACTAAAAACAGCTTCTAATTGGTCAGAACTCATCCATGAGGCTGGACAAACATTTGAGTTTAAAATCTTAGGACACGAACAAAGCATTTAGACGATTCAGACCAGATATGTAGAAGGGCAGGCAAAAGACTGCAGATCAAGATAAGGAGTCAGTCAAGTCAAGTCAAGTGTATTTATATAGCGCTTTTCACAATATAAATTGCATCAAAGCAGCTTCACAGTATCAATCAAATAACATAACAATATTTTTTTCTTAGTGGAAAAAACATCCACGTTTGGTAGGGCTGATCAATGGTATTAATGCTTGGTTAATTAATTTGAATATCCCCAACTGAGCAAGCCAAAGGCAACAGTGGCAAGGAACCGAAAAACTCTATCAAGTGACCCACTGGTGTCCTAAAACTCCGTCAGGTGACTTACTGGTGTCCTAAAACTCCATCAAGTGACCTACTGGTGTCCTAAAACTCCATCAGGTGACCTAATGGAGAAAAAAAAACCTTGGGAGAACCCAGGCTCAGTCGGGGGCCAGTTCTTCTCTGGCGTTTAGGAACTAGAGGCCGGATTTACAGTAACTGTAATTTGATACAGAATTTTGTTTTATTTTATCACTTCGGGGTGGGTACGCGAACCGGAATCACAACGTTTTATCTGTAGAGTGGGAAAGGTATCCTCCATAGGGAGAGGCTAGTTGGCACTTCAGCACTGCGTTGTCATCGGGTCCAGGCAAAGCTCCTAGTCAGATCTGGATACGGCCTGGATCCGGCAGGCTGCGGGAAAACCTCGGGATAAACAAAGACACTAAAATTAGCGTAGATGCCATTCTTCTTATGATATAACGAGTACATCAGGATTTAAGGGAAGTGTTCCCAGTTCCGGCTGACCTAATCTATGCAGCCTAACATTGAATTATAGAAGTCTATAATATATTATGTGTATGCTAGGTCAAAGAGATGTGTTTAATCTAGCTTTGAACTGACAGAGTGTGTCTGCTTCCCGGACAATGGTAGGAAGACTGTTCCAAAGTTTTGGTGCTAAATAGGTAAAGGATCTACCGCCCGCAGTCGATTTTGATATTTTAGGTATTATCAACTGGCCCGAATTTTGAGATCGCAATAGACGTGAAGGACTATAATGCGTTAAGAGCTCGCTCAAGTACTGCGGAGCTAAACCATTTAGTGCTTTGTAAGTATTAAGCAATATTTTAAAATTGATATGTTTAATAGGCAGCCAATGCAGTGTTGACAGAACCGGCTAATATGGTCATATATCCTGGTTCTAGTAAGAACTCAAGCTGCTGCGTTTTGAACCAGCTGTAGTTTATTTATTAAGCGTACAGGCCAACCACCCAGTAGAGCATTACAATAATCTAGTCTTGATGTCATGAAAGCATGAACTAATTGTTCCGCATTTGTTAATGAGAGCATATGTCGTAATTTATATATATTTTTAAGATGGAAAAATGCGGTTTTACAGATACTAGACACGTGACTTTCAAATGAAAGATTGCTATCAAAGAGCACACCCAGGTTCCTAACCGACAACGAAGACTTAACAGAGCAGCCATCAAGTGTTAGACAGTATTCTAGGTTATTACGTGTGGAAGTTTTTCGTCCAATAATTAGAATCTCTGTTTTTTCAGAGTTTAGTAGTAGGAAATAACTAGTCATCCAATTCTTTATATCAGCTATGCATTCCATTGCCAATTCACAAAATTAAGTTTCCTTAGGTTTTGAAGAAATATAGAGCTGAGTATCATCGGCATAACAATGAAAGCTAATTCCATGTTTCCTAATGATATCTCCTAAAGGTAGCATGTACAGAGTGAAAAGCAGCGGTCCTAGTACTGAGCCTTGTGGTACGCCATACTGAACTTGTGATCGATAAGACATCTCTTCATTTACTGCTACATCAGAAGAACATTTTCCTTCAAGGCATCCATCTACTCTCATCTCACTTTTCTTTCTCTACTTAGTTTCTTTTCCGTTGAGAGTCTCGGTTCTAATTTAAGTTTTGCTGCCAGGTTTCGGTCAACGATTCGACAGCAAAGCCCTCTTCCAACTTCAAAGATTTTCCATCCAATCGCCAAGACATCTATCCAGACACAAGAAGACCGCCAGCCTATCAACGAACCCTGAAAATTCTCTTTTCGAGTAAATGACGCAGACAGAAGGCAATTCCCAAAGGAACGCAACAAACACAAGTAGCCTCCAGACCCTTAGCTGAACTAGTACTTTGATATGTAGTCAAATGTAATAACCTGCCTAAGAAACGATAGAAGGGTTAAATTAATTATTGTTTTATAAGGTCTTATAAGTGCATATGTTTGAAACTTGGGATTTCACCATCTCACTCTTAAAACACTATTGAATTCTTTCCTCACTTTCAATCTTTCTTTCTTTCTGTAACTCGTATGAATGTGTGTGTGTGTTTGTGTTAGACATTAGTTCTGTGTGTTAGAATATTCAAAGTCTTGTTTGTATTTAAAAGAGAAGTGTCCTTGTGTTATGTGCTTACAAATGTAATGTCTTAAACTGTGGATCTATGTTACCTTGATAATTAATAGTGTTTTCACAATGGTTTGGATATCGTTCAAGTGAACACTGGACAAGTCATTTCCTCGGCCGTAAAATAAGTGACTCTTCAGAATTCCCTGTAAATGAATAAATAATTCCCTTTGAGCTAAATTGACCTGTTTCCCTTAAAGTGCAATGGTCGGTCTCCAAATCAAACTCGGCCTAAGAGTTTGGATGTTTGGAGTTTGGAGATAATGGAGGGCTTCCAGGGACCACTTGATTGCCAGACATTCTATTTCAATTGTGGCACACCTGTTTCTCTGGGCACTAGCTTCTTATTGAAGTAGGTAACTGGTAGATGTATCTTCTCCTTTAGGCCAGTATTATCCCTATTACTTTATCTGAGTCATCGACTTGCACCAGTAATTGTTTGGAGAAGTCTGGACTCTGAAGGACAGGACTGAAGCACATCTTTTCTTTTTTCAAGGTAAATGCCTTCTCACAGTCTTTGGTCCACATAATCAGATTATTTTCTGTCTTGGCTTACAAATTGGTTGTTGGTGTAACTTTGGTGGTGTAAGACTGGAAGAACTGGTTAAGGAACGACCACTTCTTGAGAAGACAAAGAACCTACTGGATATTAGCATTGGAACTCACTCTTGTGAAGGCAGCATCAACATCCAAGACTAAAAGTCTCACCTCTGAATCATCCTAATCTACATTTCTACCCCTCATCCCCCACTCCTTCCCCTTCATGTGAGATCACCAAAGTGCACCCAAGAATATTTATGGTTTAATGTGAATGATTATTATTGAGTATTGTGTTTAGTATCATTTGGAATGTCTCAGAGTGAATGGTACAGATGTCTCATTCCCAAAGAGTAAAACGCAAGGTAATACGTTTTTTTTAATTTATTTTTTTAGAAGTTTAGAGAAACTGGCACACAAAGGAAGTTGATCTCTAGGCAAATGGTCACCCCGCAAGAGGTGTAACCTCTGAATGCAAATTAACATTTATAGCATGTTTCAATGTGAGAGAGGCTCTGGCTATTTAATGGAATGCAGCAAGAGATCAGGATCAGGGCTTTTTCTGAGGCTGAGAGTCGCCGAGGTACATTTACCTGACATAATAAATTGTAAACATTTGATTTTATTCTAACAGACTTTATTATTTTCATTAAAGAGTTAAAAAGAATAGTCAAACATTAGCTCACATTTGATGATGCACAGATATCACAAAAACCTTTTCATTTATGGAGTCAGATGAAATAAGTTAATACATGAGAAATTGTATTGCATTTAATCAAAAATCCCTTTGCCACGAGAAAAGAAAGAACACGCGTGAGACCTTCCCCGCTAATCGAATGGCGCCATTGGATCGATATAGATGGCTTACAGTGCCGAAGTTTGGGATTCATTAATTCGTACCAGTCTGCAAGACCCAGGTACGACCTGACCTCTTTTTTGGTCCTTGGTTGCAAACTGCATCTAATTGCCTCTAAATTGTCCACTTGAGATCTCAATTCACCATTGCCCAGGCGGTACCCCAAATAGCTGGTTTCCTGTTGAGCCCACTCGCACTTCACCACGTTCAAGGCAAGGCAAGTTTATTTATATAGCACATTTCATACACAATGGTAATTCAAAGTGCTTTACATAGAAGAAATTAAAACAAAAGAAATCAGAAAATTTAAAACAGTTTAGAATAAAAGATAAAATACAGAAATAATCAAATGAAATCAGAATAATTAAAACATTAAATAAAATACAGTACAAACAGTCGGACGAGCAGTGGCACAGTGCTCATTCAGTAAATGCATAGGTAAACAGATGTGTTTTGAGTCTGGATTTGAATGTGACTACTGTAGGAGCACATCTGATCTCTTCTGGAAGCTGGTTCCAGCTACGGCTGGCATAGTAGCTAAAAGCACACTCACCATGCTTAGAGTGAACCCTTGGTATTTCTAGCTGATGTGATCCTAGTGATCTGAGTGGTCTGTTGGGCTTATATTCAGTGAGCATATCTGCAATATATTGAGGTCCTAGGCCATTGGATGATTTATATACCAGTAATAATACTTTAAAATCAATTCTATATGTAACTGGCAGCCAGTGTAAAGACCTGAGGACTGGTGTGATGTGTTCATATGTTCTGGTTCTGCTCAGAATCCTGGCAGCAGCGTTCTGTATGAGCTGCAACTGTCTAATGGTCTTTTTAGGAAGGCCAGTGAGGAGACCATTACAATAATCCACCCTGCTGGTGATGAAAGCATGCACAAGGTTCTCTAAGTCTTGACTGGAAACAAAGCATCTAATTCTTGCAATATTTTTCAGATGATAGTATGCTGATTTAGTGATTGCTTTGACATGACTACTGAAACTAAGGTCTGACTCTAGAGACACACCCAGATTCCTGACTTGATTTTTAGTTCTTTGACCCCTAGACTGAAGGTATGCTTTCACCTTGAGAACTTAATCTTTGTTTCCAAACGCAATGACTTCAGTTTTGTCTTTGTTTAACTGAAGAAAGTTTTGGCACATCCAATTGTTTACTTCATCAATGCATTGGCAAAGGGAGTCAATGGGGCTGTAATCGTTAGGCGATAGGGCTAAGTAGAGCTGTGTGTCGTCTGCATAGCTGTGGTAAGAGATTTGGTTATTTCTCATTATTTGGCTCATTGGGAGCATGTACAGGTTGAATAGGAGTGGCGCAAGAATTGAGCCTTGAGGGACTCCGCATGTCATGGATGTCCACTCAGACTTATGCTCTCCTATACTCACATAATAACCTCTCCCTTCTAAGTATGACCTGAACCATTTTAGGACTATCCCAGAAAGCCCGACCCAGTTTTCCAGCCTGTCAAGAAGTATGTTGTGATCGACAGTGTCAAATGCAGCACTGAGGTCGAGTAGTACTAGAACTGATAATTTGCTTGTGTCAGTATTTAAGCAAATATCGTTTATTATCTCTATGAGCGCTGTCTCTGTGCTGTGATGCGGTCGGAAACCAGATTTTGAAAGTAGTCAAAGTATCCATTCGAGCTTAAGAATTTGTTCAGCTGATTGAAGACAACTTTTTCAATGATCTTGCCTGTGAAAGGAAGATTTGAGATCGGTCTATAGTTGTTTAATATGGTCTTATCCAGATTGCTCTTTTTCAGGAGGGGCTTGACAACTGCAGTTTTCAGGGAGTTCGGAAAACTCCCAGAGAGAAGTGAGGCATTTACCACTTCTAGGAGATCTGCTTTTAAGCACAGTTTTGAAGAAAGATGTGGGAAGTGCGTCAAGGGCGCAGGTTGATGTTTTAAGGTGCTGTACGATTTATTCCAAAATTTTGCCATCAATTTCTTTGAAATCAGACATAGTGACTACTTTCTCAGGCTGTTGTCTGATCTGTCTGACCCCAGTGCGGCTCAAGGATGTGCTGATCACCTTTCTGATATTATTGATTTTCTCAGAGAAGAAAGAAGCAAACTCACTGCACTTGCTGTCTGAGAGCATTTCACTGGGAATCTGGCTAGGGGGCTTGAGAAGAAAGTCTGTCTAGCTTTGCCTAGTTCCTTATTGAAAGCATGGATGCTGTCTTTGTAGATGTTATAATGGACTACAAGTTTTGTCTTCCGCCACATGCGCTCTGCTTTTCTGCATTGTCTTTTCATATTTTGCACTGCTGTTGAGTTTCTCCAAGGTGCTTTCTGTCTGCCATTCTTCTTCCTGACTTTCACAGGAGCAATATCATCAATTACACTCTTAACTTTTGAGTTAAAAGAATCAAGGAGAAAATCAACAGAGTCAGCAGATATGCGTGGTGTTAAAGATATAGTCTTCATAAATAGTACACTAGTGTTCTCATTTAAGCATCTCTTCTTGACAGACACAGATCTAGCTTCAATGGCAGGAGAGATCAATATATCAAAGAAAATACAAAAATGATCAGACAGTGCTACGTCCTTAATAACAATCGATGAAATGTTTAGACCCTTACTGATAAGTAAATCTAGAGTGTGTCCACGATTATGTGTGGGTCCATGTACATGCTGAGTCAGATCAAAAGTTTTTTAAACAGTTTTGATTTCTTTTGCCATATTGGTTTCTGCATTATCTATGTGAATGTTAAAATCTCCAGCAATAGCAAAACGGTCAAACTCTGAGGAAATTGTTGATAACAGTTCTGTAAAGTCTTCAGCAAAGGCTGGAGAGTATTTTGGAGGCCTGTAAACAATGATAAGTAAAATGCGTGGAGCACCTTTTAACACAATACTCAGATATTCGAAAGAGGGGTAATTCCCAAATGATATTTGCTTACATTGATATACAGCTTTAAAAAGAGCAGCTAAACCTCCACCTCTTCTGACAGCTCTGCAGACACTCATAAAAGTAAAGTTAGGAGGGGCTGTTTCATTGAGGACTGTTGCACTGCAGCTGTCTTCTAGCCAAGTTTCATTTAGCAACATAAAATCCAGGTTGTATGTGGTTATAAGTCGTTGACTAGAAGTGAATTATTTTTAAGTGAGTGGACGTTTAAAAGTGCTAACTTAACAGTCTTACTTTTTGTCCCCACAGCAATCTTAGTTTGGCGTGTAATAGGCACCAGATTAGATGGGTTTGCGGTACGGCTTTTGAAGGCCTTAGACTTTCTATCATGTAATCGAACAGCAATAGAGAAAGATAAAGATACAGGCACACTGGGTTCCTGCTTGTTCTGTAAACATTTGAGAAAGTTATTGTTATCATAGCGGGGACCCGACACATATCACTGAGAGCTGGTATCAGTTGTTTTTGGTTCACCTCGAGCCGCTGGAGGAGGGTGTGTGCCCTGGCGCTGTGGCAGAGGCCGAAGAGCTCTCGCAGGAGGAGGGGGAGGGCGAGCTGGGCCTGCAGGCTTTGGTGGTTGTGGGGCCTGCCGTTTTCTGGTTGGTATCTGGGGGCTTGCAGCAAAAGAGTGGGATAGTCTAGTTCCAGCATACACCAGTTGTTCCATTTTCTCTGAGAAGCACAGAAGTGGAGATGCTGGAGAGATGGAGAACGTGTCTGGAGAGAGGGGCTGTTGCTCTGGTGTTATTGAAGGCTGTAATATGCTGTCCTGGTTTCCCTCGCTGTTTTCCAGAAAGTCGTCCTTGGGTGCTGAATCTTGGAGCAGTGCTAGTATGTCACAGTCTGTCTGTGGTGAGCTCTGTGGGCAGGGCTCAGCTGAGATTGTGTCCGTGAGCAGAGGTTGTTGTGGCTGAGTGGTGTTATCATTGTCCTTGTGTGATGTGTCAACCGCATGCCCATTCGGATGCTGAAGTGAAATCCTGTGGTCATTCATACTGTATCCAGGTGTGTGTGTGTGCCATTCAGGTTGAGTAGATTGGCACACATTGCAGAAGGATGACGGAGGGAGAAGTAGATATTGTCCTTTAGTACTCTTGAACCAAGTTTGTTTGGGTGGTGGCCATCCTGTTGAAACAGTTGCCTCTGACTCCAGAAAAGGTTGAAGTTGTCAATGAAGTTCACTCCTTTTATATTGCAGATTTTTTGCAGCCATGTATTAAGCCCAAGCAACCGTGAAAACCTGTTTGTTCCTCTTGCTGGGAGTGGTCCACTGATGAATGTTTGAACTTTCAGTCTTTTAAGTGTTTCAAAAAGTTCATTGAAATCCTTCTTAAGGAGTTCCGACTGCTCTTTATGAATATCATTCTTCCCCACATGAATGATGAGTCGATTTGCAGTCTTATGTTTCATCAGAATGTCCTGAAGTTCTCTGTTTACATCAGAAGTTGTTGCTTGTGGAAGGCAGCATGTTGTTGTATCCCTGCTACTAATGTTTCTGGGGTAGAGAATGCTACTGCAGCAATATATGATGCTCGTGACAATCTGATGTCTCGAGTGCCTTTGGGTCTCGCTCCCTGTTTGTACCATCGATTTGTAAGTCGATCGACTTGTTTCTCTACACTCAGTATAGCCTGTCGAGGAGCATGAGATTCATGGGACTCACCGGCTGTATGCTGAGGGCGTCCATGACGAAGCTCTGTTGTGTGTCCCGTCTGGTTTGGTGGTCCCGCAATTAACTTTGTTTCAAGAACTGCAGTCCTTTGTAGAAGTCTGTGGCAGTTAGAGCAGCAAGTAGATTCCAGAGGAGACATTTACTTATCCTTATGAATGTAGGCAGTTGTTTTCTCTTCCCCGGAATGTAAGCTTTCAGTGGGAGGCTGGTCGAATAAAAGAATTCTGCTTTTTTTTGTAGTAATCCAAGCGTTTGAGCACTGTGCTGATTTGCTGAAGTTAAAATTAGGTGATAAAAGGAGATAAAATATAAAAATATAAAAGCGATAGAGCAAAGCGCGGAGCAGTAAGCAAGAGCGTCCGAACAGCAGCTGAGCAGGAAGTGCAAAAGACAAACCAAGACAAACCCGCTGTATGGATTGTCTCCAGGGTTTGTTGTAGATGCCTTAGATAGTCTTTCCAAGTTTTTGTTGTAAATAATGACATCCGGCTGACTACATCATGCGTTGTGGTCCTGTCTAGGCACAGGTCCTCCATCTGATCTGGATACGGCCCAGATCCGGCTGACTATATCATGCGTTGTGGTCCTGTCTAGGCACAGGTCCTCCATCTGATCTGGATTCGGCCCGGATCCGAGTTTCATCACAGTTTCAGGACCGCATCTCTAACACTAGTTAAGTTTGTACTAGCAGTTTCATAGCACTTACTGTTCTGTATATGTGTTATTCTTTTTCAGGAGCAATATACTGTTCTAATTGTTTAAATTTATTTGATATTTTCTCTTAACCCTAATAACCGTTGGTAACCCTCTTGATATGTTTAACCTAATTTGTTTAAATATATGAGCCCATATATTAAATATACCCATATAAATCAGTTTTGATGGAAAGAACCACCTATTTAAGTAGTAGGGCTGCGCGATATGGCGATATTGTATCGATTAGGCTATAACAGTCAGTTACCTGACGATCATCAACAATATCGGGGAAATAATTACAAATATATTTTGCCTTAGTTACCATACACATTTTTTTTCCACATGCATTAATGCTTGAATAAAATATTTTCTATAGTCAAGTCAAGTCTATAGGCTAGTAGTTCGTATAGGGTTTTTCCCTAATCTGTTCAGTGTGTGTCGGCAGTGTAATCTCCGGGTAGACGATTTCATTGGTTATCGCGATATTTATTTTTAAGGCAATTATGGATAAAATGTTTTTTGCATATCACCCAGCCCTAGTAAGTAAGCTATTTTCTGTCTATGAGTGCGATTTGTGTTTCATTAGCCGCTGCGCTTATCTTGTGTGCGACCGACTTAAATTGCAGTAAAAAGTAAAATAAAATCATTTAAATATGAAAACATACCAGTTTACAACATAACCAAGCTTCTGCACAACTGAAGGACGACACTGGAAGCCTCGCACATTCATTTCACATTTATTAAAAATAAAGCTCAAGGTATACTTTGGTTTTACATGTAAGCGAGGGTCTGCGTTCAGTGTGTGACACAAATTTGGTCAACACCAGAATAGTATGATTTTTTTTTTTAGACATTTTTATCGCTCATAACTTCTGGAGGAAAATAGCGCAGACACTGGACAAAGATGAATCTTTCTAGAGCACATGTTCACGCACGCTATCAAGTTTATTTCTCTAAATTATTCTCATCCTAAACATGACAAATTATCCAAACACAGGAACAGGAAAACTCCTGGAGAAGCATCTGAGATCCACGCGACACTATTATAAAGATGGCGTTGATTAAACAGGAGAGTGAAGACATGAAGATTGAAGAAGTGTACAGCGTGAAACATGAAGATACTGAGGAACAAACAGGTTAGTTTCATTCGGTCCTTGTAAAAATGTCGGCCTCTTCAGAAATTATATTATATATTGATAAATATATAGGCTATATGATATATTTCTGAAGAATGTCATATGAGTGTCCTAATTAAAGCGTTTTATTTGACGTAGCGGGTCGCCTCATGTGAACTGACATTTTTGTAGATCAAATGATCAGACAAATACTAATGGTGCGTTCAAGTCATCTCGTAAATTTTGAAATATTCATTGAGTCAAAGCAATAAATAAGTCGTATGTCAAAAGAATGTCGACATCACGAACCAAACTCTTCCAGTCTCAGCCACAACTACAGTGTTTGAGGGCGGGGCAAAGCAGACGCTGTTCAACCGCAACCAATGGGCTGCCATTATGCAAATTAGTTACTAACCTACACAGGTTCAGCAGGAAGTGAGACTGGAATTACTGACGACTCGTTTCAGTTCAGAATCACTTCAAAAACTCTTTTACATTCACAAACAGCTAGCCTATATTACATGCTACAAGAAAAGTAGTGTAAGAACTAAATTAAGAATAAAAAAGAACAAAGGTAAGGACAAGAACATTTCACAGACACTCAGGTTTTCACAAAAATTGAATCAGATCCTCTTCAGGAGACATCTTCAACATCATTAAAAGAAAGAAAAGGTTTTAACCGTAGCCAATAGTCGTAAATGAAAAAAAAAACTTGATTTAACGACTGAATTTATCCACATTTTAAATCGCAATATTGTTTAAAAAAGTCAGGATTAGATTTCCCTAAATCAAATTTTCCAAGCCATATTCTTGATGTTCTTAAATTTCCTGTTATGATGACTCCAAGTGATAAACCGCTCCAGACGATTCAGTGCGTACACGAAACTGAACAAATAATTTAAACTTATACGCAAACTAATTTAGACCATTTTGTCTTTGAATAAAAACGACTCAAAATAGTGATTCATTTGAGACTGGACCAGAAAAATGAGACTCTGTGCTTGGAAAAACTACGCATTTCTTAACCAGTATTGCGTTAAAATAAAGTAATGAGAGAAACA
This sequence comes from Meda fulgida, assembly GCA_030578275.1. Taxonomy (NCBI): domain Eukaryota; kingdom Metazoa; phylum Chordata; class Actinopteri; order Cypriniformes; family Leuciscidae; genus Meda; species Meda fulgida. The sequence goes on from CM060624.1 coordinate 33,867,030, forward strand.
TCGCCCAGTGTAACAAAGTAAACGTTTTTTCATTAGAAATGAACTTGAGTTAAAGTAAAAGTACCCACATTTAAATCTACTCTTAAAAGTACAAATTTCCCCAAAAAATACTCAAGTAAATGTAACAGTGTAAATGTACTTCGTTACTACCCATCTCTGGAAACTGGTGCGGTTCGAAGCTGGAAAAGACTTCAGCATGCAAAATCCTGCTGTTAAGAGTTTCTAAAAATCAATGAAAGACCTCCTCATTCCTCAGTCTAGGATTATTAAAAAAAATTACAGTTTGATAGAACAAGTCCAGAAAATGGACTGAGATCTCCACTAATAGCTCGTATCTCAGTCACAAATAAAAAGTCCAAATCCGCAGTGTTCGTAAAAAAACCCAGTAAATATACACATTTTGTTTAAAAGAGAACTTGCATTGACCCAGGTCAGCCTTTTCACCATATGATCATCATTAACCGGTGATGGTGAACATACAGTTTCACATCCCATCTCTGAAAACGCGGAGTCCAATGCCACGGAAACTCAACCCTGAAGTCTGGAACAAGAGGTATAATGGATTGCAATGGAGGTTCAAAAAAGCGACAGGAGGTAATTTTGTAATAATCCGGCTGTAGATCCGTGAGGAGGCGGCGAGGATGAATTATCTTTGGTGACATAAAGCACAATCTCACCTCAACCAGCACTCCATCTTGCCTTACACACTTTCTGCGACGCGTCAGCCGGCTCAGGTGAGTTGGACATAACAAGACAGGGTAATGTAACCCCTGACCCGCTCAGCTCAGCGTTAAGATCGTCTTATACTCAAATATCAACAATACAAAAATAAACTGTCCAGAGAACAGCAAACACTGGTGCCATCCTGGTTAGTCCCATTATTTTGTTTTGAACAAAGAAGGTAATATGTCTTTAGAGCATAGGAGTGGGTGAAAAATTACTAAATTTTAATTTCTGTGTGAACTCACGAAACAGTCACAGAACAATAAGTTGTGAAGGATTAAATCCTTCTACACTAACATGGACAGTAAAGAACCTCACTAACCCATCCTGAAATGATATGGTATGGTTCAGGTCTTATTTTAAGGATCACAGCCAATCTGTAGCAATGATTTGTAACACAGATCTAATGTTGGGCCTGTCCGATTGGTGTTCTGCAGGGTTCTGTCTTTGGCTCTTTGCTTAGTATTTAGCCTATGTTTTTCATTTGTTATTAGTTATTAACTAAGTTATTTTTATGCTGATGATATGCACATATTTATTTCATTCATTCTAAATCAGGTAAATCTGTGGATGTTTCTTACCTCTGTAACTGTTTATCTGAGATAGAGACTTGGATGGCTAACAATTTTCTGTATTTGAGATGGAAATGATGCTTCTTGGCTTGCCCCATCAATTGCGTAATGCTAGTGCCATTACGTTATCTATTGATGGTTCTGTTTTAGAGCCACAGGATTAAGAAGTTAAAGAATCTCTGAGTCATTTTTGACTAATGGTTGACATTTGGACCCCATATACAGCATGTTGTTAAGACATCCCTCTTTCATCTCAGAAATATTTCGTGTTTACATATCCTGACTGGTGCTCTCATTCTCAAAAAACAGGCCTTGACCATCTAAACATGGACAATTACAGACCAATATCCAATTTAACATTCTTAAGCAAAATCCTTGAAAGGGTTGCTTCGCAATTGCGATCATATTTGGATGTTAATGGTCTTTTTTAACCTTGTCAGTCAGGATTTCGCCCATCTCACGGCACTGAAACTGCTCTTCTTCGGGTGGTTAACGACATTCTTTTGTCCATGGATTCAGGGTTAATAAACATCTATAAACATTCGCTTGATCTAAGCCCTGCTTTTGACACAGTCTGCCATGAAATACTGATGGCTTTCTGATATCGGCATCACTGGCTCTGCTCTTTCCTGGCTCATTTCCTACATCAGCGACAGAAAGTATTATATCAGCATACAAGGGTTTAGATCTGCACTGCTCCGCTTACACAGGGTGTTCCTTAAGGTTCGGTTCTTGGCCCACTATTGTTCATCATCTATAAATATCCACTTTGTGACATCTTACGCAGGCATGGACTTCAATTCCATTGCTATACTGATGACATTCAAATTGATCTCAGCACCAGCTCCGATAGGCCATCCCTGCCTGACTCACTCACTGCGTGAATTTCCTCAAATTAAATGATAAATATATTAGTGATTGGCTCTCCTGCCTCAGTCAAAACGATGGACCAGTCCTTTGATATTGATGGAATTAAGTTAAGCCTTCGTCATTGATTCATAACCTTGGTGTCTTACTCGACTCAACTCTATCTTTTGGCTCTCATATTTCTTCTCTTGTTAAAAAATCTTTTTTCCCCCCCCCCAATCTTCGTAATATTGCACATCTACAATCTTCTCTCACTTTAGCTGATGCTGAAACCTTAATTCATGCATTGATCACATCACGTCTGGATTATTGCAATGCTTTATTTCTTGGTCTGCCCAAATAACGTATTGCAAGATTACAGTATGTTCAAAACTCAGCAGCAAGAGTTCTCCCCTCCACTAGGCGTTCTGCTCACACTACTCCTCTGCTTCATGACCCTCACCCGTGGCATCACGTATCCACTTTAAGGTATTGCTTCTAATGTTTAAGGCATTAAATGGTCTTGCACTCCCATATCTGTCTGATCTACTTTACACTTACCGCCCTGCCTCGGTCCCTTAGATCAGCTGAACTTTATTGTCCATCCCTCGTGTCCGGTTGTCTACTGTAGGTGGAAGGTCATTTAGTGCTAATGCTCCTAAATTATGGAAATCACTATTCCTTACACTTCGAAATATCTCATCTGTGGCTACATTCAAGACTCAGTTAAAAACATATCTATTTAACATGTATTTTGGATAATGTGACTATATGTATCTGTGACTGTAATGTGTGTGCGGGTGTGTAAATGTATTGTAATGTACAATGTAAAGCGACCTTGAGCTACGGAAAGGCGCTATATAAAACTACTACTTCTTCATAACTCCTTTTTTGGACTCTGCTCTGGATCCCAGTCTGACCTTTCAATTCCTTATATGATGACACTTATTTTGCATTCTTCTCAGAGTAGTCTCTTAATGTGTTCTTTAAAACATGGCTAAGTTGTTTGGGTGACAGGGTCTTTGCTTATTATGACATAAGGGAAGCAAAATACTTTTAAATCCATTCTTAAATTCTTTGAGAAAGCTACTTTTAAAGGCACTATATAAAATAATCTTATTATTAATTATTAACTGGGGGTTGTTTGATGAACAGCTGAGCTTTTCAACCCCTTTTTTTCACCCACCAGCAGCCATATCACCCTTTAGCCCTATACTGGTCACCCACTGAAGCTAAGCAGGGGTCTGGCCAGTACCTGGATGGGAGACTTCTGGGAAAACTAGGTTTTTGTTGGAAGAGGTGTTAGTGAGGCCAGCAGGGGGCGCTGTTCACCCTGTGTGGGTCCTGACACCCCAGTATAGTGATGGGGACACTATACTGTAACAAGCACCGTCCTTAGGACGTTAAATCGAGGTCCTGACACTCTGTGGTCATTAAAAATCCCATGGCACTTCTCGTACACTTCTTGTGTAACCCCGGTGTCCTGGCCAAATTCCCTCCTTTGGCCCTTACTAATCATGGCCTCCTAATAATCCCCATCCATTGAATTGGCTCCATCCCTCTCTCTCCTGTCCACCTGTAGCTGGTGTGTGGCGAGCGCACTGGTGCCGTGGTACTGTGGCTGCCGTCGCATCATCCAGGTGGAGCTGCACACTGGTGGTGGTTGAGGAGAGATCCCCTGATATGATTGTGAAGCGCTTTGGTTGTACAGTAGTACATATGAAAGCGCTATATAAATGCCTCTTTCATTCATTCATTAATTTTTCAACAACAGCCAAGGAAAATCAGACTCTTCCTTTTAGAATATGCGGCACAACATCCTATCCAAGCTCTTGTCATCTCAAAACCGAACAAATGCAATGCTTTACCTGTAGGACTTCCAGCCTGTACAACTGAGCCTCTACTGGTGATCCAGAACACATCAACATGTCAACATATCTGATCTTCAATCAGCGGAAGAGAACACGCATCACATCTCTCCTGATCTCACTCCACTGGCTCCCAGTTGTGGCCAGAATTAAATTTAAGGCTTTAACGGTGGCTTTCAGAACTGCCACTGGAACGGCACCTCTTTACTTTAATTCACTCACGGCAGCTAAGGTCACTGAATGAGCTATGCTTTGTTGTTGACAAAATGCACTCCAAAAATGTCTCCATCTCTTTTCCCCTCTGGTGGAATCACGTGGATTTATAAAATCCTGTATAAGCCGGAACCTGCATAAATTCCCTTTATAAAACCCTATCAGCAGAAGCTTGTGAGTACATGCATCTCCACCCCATCTCCTCTCCGAAATAACCATAAATGGAGCTAACTAGGGATGCACCGTGAGAGCTGGTCGAATGCATCCCTTTTCACAGACGTCAGTGGAAAGTTTGTAGTTCAGTCGGATGTCAATGGAAAAGTAAGTAAAATGAGGCATGTAGCTAATTATTAATGTTTACTGAGAGAGAGAGAGAGAGAGATGTAGCTAATTATTAACGTTTACACAGAGAGAGAGAGAGAGAGAGAGAGAGAGAGCACTTTTGTTGAATGTTCTTGATTGCTGATCACTCAGCATGTTTTATGTGGATTAAAACTAAATCGTATATGCAAGTAAAACATGAACTGTTACCTGATTTATGTATAACGAGTGATTCCCTACAGAATTACAGGATGTTTGCAAGTCAAGAAGTTCCATGAATGCAAACATCCAAAGCCCCGAAAACCAGTGTCTCGGCGCACAAATATTGAATTTTCTTTCACGTCTCTTGCTTGTACTGACGAATTCAAGTGAGCGTAAACAGTGTATTCAAATGGGGTCCGTGCGTTCAGTCTTAACAGCAGCCATATCACCCTGTAGCCTTAGACTGGTTGCCCACTGAAGCTAAGCAGGGTTCAGCTGGTCAGTACCTGGATGGGAGACTCCTGATAAAGCCAGGTTTCTGCTGGAAGAGGTGTTAGTGAGGCCAGCAGGGGGCGCTCACCCTGTGGTCTGTGTGGGTCCTAAAGCCCCAGTGATGGGGACATATTCTGTCAAAGAGCACGGTCCTTTGGATGAGACGTTAAGCCGATGCCCTGACTCTCTGTGGTCATTAAAAAAATCCCAGGATGTCTTTCGAAAGAGTAGGGCTGTAACCCCGGGGTCCTGGCCAAATTTGCCCCTTGGCCTCTGTCCATCATGGCCCTCTAATCATCCCCATATATACGGATTGTCTTCATCTCTGTCTCCTCTCCACCAGTAAGCTGGTGTGTGGTGGGTGTTCTGGTGCAATATGGCTGCCGTCGCATCATCCAGGTGGTTCTGCACATTGATGGTGGTTGAGGAGATTCGCCCCTTCCATGTAAAGCGCTTTGAGTGCCGAGAAAAGCGCTATATAAATGTAATGAATTATTATTATTATTATTATTATTAAAGGGGCATCAGTTTAATAAACTTGCTGCTGTGTTTTAATACTAATCAAACCAAGGACAAATAAATGACTCACTGCTCTTAACTAAATAGGCTACCTTTTGTAACTTTACAAAAAGATCCATCTATATTTAAATTATATGCATTAAATTTATTTTGATTGAAATTTGATTGTAATTTGATTGATTACTGTAGGTTTTGTTGTATTATCAAAATTGGAATAGAGAATTAATATTTCACTGGTGTCTAAACATTTGTACCACTGACCCAATCCCGAGCACTGAGCCCTGCTGGACCAGCTCTAAATATGTGCTGTGCCATTCAATTATAGATAAAATATGATGGAGCAATAGAACGAAGAGTGAAAGTAACTCATACTATGAGCTACTGAAGCTCATACAATGCATTTTAAAAAATAACTGAAGGAAATATTTATTTGATGAACAAATTAAGCCAACTAATATGATTTATAATATTTTGGTTTCTCTACACATACATTTAAAAATGACAAAATGCAGTGAAAATACAGGTATCGGTATCGGCGAGCACCAAAAACTAAAGTATCGGCATCGAACTCGTTCTGGAAAGTGATATCGGTGCATCCCTAGAGCTATCAGCACCTAGTTTAACTATACATAAACTCATCTGCATATTATTTCCATATGCACAATGCATTTCAATATTCCCATCTACATAATGCTTATTTAACACTCTAAAACATTAAAAAAACATGAGACAATGATTGTAAATGCCATTTTTGTTGTCACATTACATTGCTAAAAATCCTTCAGTATCCTTGTCTTGTTTCAGAATAAATCAATCAATATTGCATAAAATACTCTTCAGAGAAAGTTTTCTAGGAAGAGTTATTCTCATTCTTTTCCATGGGCCAAATAGTATTTTTAATTATTTTAAACAAATCAATTTATGCAATTTTGCCAAAAGTAAACTTCTATTTTTGGATGTTTAAGCATTTCTATTAGAAACGGTTACATCTACTCTTTTTCAGTGTAAATCAATGGACTGTTCGATCACCGAGCGAGTCCTTCAGTGTATGTCATTATACTGTCTGTGTTGCTTTGCCATTTTCTTAGTCAAGTGCGGATCATTGATCATTATTCGCACAGAAATGTTTTCTCAGAAGATGGAATCTACTATTTAGAACACAATCTAAAGCTGTATTATCATCGCCAGGAAATTATTGCTGTAGTTTAAAGATTTTCAAAAGTATTCAAAAGCAGCACATTCACTACAAATATTTCTATATGATTTCAGGAAATTTTAGTGTTTAACTCCATTAATGAGTGGGCATATTTAATCTAAATGTGTTAAATCAAATGTAAAATAGAATTTAAATCATTCTGATTACTTCATCATTGTGCTGACTCCAGTAAAAGGTTTAGTGTCCGTATGGTACGCACATATTTACGCCTAGCTTATTTTTTATAAATCCCAATATTTGGGTGGAAAATTGTGTACGCACATTTCTACGCCCATTTTGTGTGTACACAATGTTTATACATCATGCCCCAGGTGTAAACTTGAATGTGTCTCTCTTATTTACTTCTGATTCGATCGACCAAAACGCATCATAATGCCAGGGCCGGTTACACTTTATTTTAAGGTGCTTTTATTACACTGTAATTATAAATGTAAGTACTGAGTAACATTAAGTAACTACATGCACTTACTGTAGAGTTAGGATTAGGGTTTGGTTTAGTTGCATGCAATTATGCATAATTTATAGTTATTACTTTAGTACCTAATTGTAACAATGACACTGTAAAATGAAGTGTTACCACAAGGCCTTTGTTGGGTTTGATGTTTTGCTTCGTTCCATTAATCTAGGGTTAACTTGTATTTGTTTTTGTTTTGCTTTAGACCTGAAGCAGCTGAAAGAGGAGAGCCCAGAACTGGAGGAATTTGAAGTTAAAAATCAGAATGAGAAAGATCATGATTTCAAAACTGGAGAAAAAACGTTCAGTTGCTCTGACAAAAAAAGGTTTCCTCACGAAAAAGGGCTCTGGATACAGAGAGTAGAAGTGATCTCACCTGCGATCAGTGTGGAGAGAGTTTCACTCAAAAATCAAGCCTTAATGTCCACATTAGAGTTCACACTGGAGAGAAGCCGTTCACCTGCGATCAGTGTGGGAAGAGCTTCTCACTAAAGGGAAACCTACAGCTTTCACATGAGAATTCACACCGGAGAGAAGCCGTCCACATGCGATCACTGTGGAAGGAGTTTCAGATGTAAAGTAACTCTTTAAACCCACGTGAGGATTCACTCGAGATAACCATTTTATGTCACCAGTGTGGAATGAGCATAAGAAGCCGTGAGATTCATATGATAATTCATACTGGAGGAAGCCTTTCATCTGCCCTCATTGTGGGAAGTATTTCACAATTAAAGGAAACCTGATTCACATAAGTCGTCACACTGGAGAGAAGCTGTTCATGTATCTTCAATGAGTCACAAGTTTCACATATCACAGAGACTTGATACTTCATTGACAAACTCATTCTGAAAAAAAAGAAAAATCTAAGTCTACCAAAAGATTTTTAAATGCATTTTCAAAAATCACCTCCACATTTACTCTGGGGGGATGTGATTAAATCTTGTCAAAATGATTTTGCCATCATTCAAATGCATCATTTATTTGATTGTTCAAATCAGAATCAAAATCTTAGATAAACTTCTTTCTTGCTGTGAAATTCTATAATATATATGAGAAATAACAAATAAAAGAATGTTAACTGAATAAAAGAATGAACATTACACTGAATTTTCGGATTCCTCTTAAGTGAGAGAATGCACAAGTAAACATTATTTCAGTCATGACTTGGATATGCCTACGGCTGGAGTGGGGGATGACATCAGGTATTTGTCACATCATGCATGTTTCAGTACGCCTGCTCTGGTGAAGTAGGGCGTGTCTGTGAAACACATGTGCCATACCTGCGTACACTATAAGAGTGAAGTGAGAATGATGACATTGCGGAGCCTCTTCTTTGTGGCTTGTAATGTATTTGTCCCTGTTTGTGTAATGGTGGTATTTACAGTGCAAAAATGTAAATACTTACAGAATCCACTCATGAAAATATAAACAAGTGCACAAAACAGTCCCAAATTACAAAGAAACAACAAAGAGGCAAAATAAAATTGGCAAACAGAGAGCATCCACAAGATACGCTTTAACAGTCACTTGTAAAAATGCATCATGGCATTACATTACACTTGTCAAAAGATGACTTCATAACCGGGATGCTTTCTAAGTCAAGAGACTTAGAAAAAAGTATTTTCAAAAACCATCTGCACATCACTCTGAAAGAAAGTTATTTAATTTTGTTTAGTGTTAGATTTTTTTTTTTGCCATCAAACTTGCAGATGGACCTTAAAAATAATGCAGATGTCAGGCTGTTTTTGTGTGGATAGGGTTTAATGGCTCAGCCATTTTGAACTCTTTGTGAAATAAATTTTGATTTCAAGTTCAGTACTTCAAAATCAAAATGTTAGATAAACTTCTGTCTTGCTGTGAAAAAGCCTAAATGTAAAAGAAAAAATACAAATAAAAGGATATAAACTGAATAAAATAATGAACACTGCACTGAATTATTAGTTCCTCGATAGAGCGAGTGATCACGTTGGAGTAATGTGAGTTTCATGGACACTTGAATGAGTTAGATTTGTATGTGTTTGTTCTTAACCCTGGAGGAGGGGGAATATTTAATACAACTTGTTTCGCAGTGGGGAATAGAGTCACAGTCAGATTACAGGTCAGTTGATTTGCACCAGTTTAAACCAGAGTTAAGGGAGAAAATGGCAGAAGAACTTCAGCAGCAGATGTCTTGCTCAAAGTCCCTGTTACCCGGAAGTTGCAACCGACTTTTCTCCAGCGCTGCGACGTATTTCCGAGAGAAACGGAATACTAAATGAGGCAAAATAGTGGGCGTGGCTTTTTTCCAACTAGTACCTGATTGGATCTAGAAAAGTAGGTTTCATTCAGAAATGGAGGCAGATCTTAACGCGTCAAGTGCTTCGAGCACATCCGTGACCTCTCTGTTATCCCTCCTTCCTCGAAATGTAAAAGAATCGAGCCATCTGGACCGTAACGAGGGAATTTTAGGGAATGGGAAAAGTTGTCTGTGAGTGCCACAACCAAAAATGCATCTCCTCGCCATCTCTCCTTTCACACGCTGTCAATGCTCGCAAACACACAGGCAGCCTGTCTACTGTCAGCTGGAGGGGCGTGGTTACGGATGTTAAGCAGACACCAAAACCGTCAAACCTACGTCATCAGGGAAGGGCCTCCAATGCACAGGGGAAGGGAAATGTTGCTGTTGGAGATGTGGTCTGGTTGGCTGACCAAAACGCCCTGAGAGGACAGTACAAGCTGGCTAGAGTAGTCGGTGTCAATGCTGACAGCAAAGGCATCGTAAGAGATGTGCTTGTGAAGACTTTTCCCAGCTATCCTGTTCAAATCACAAGAGCAAACAGTGAAAGAACCAAGAGGCTTCAAACCAAAATCCCAGCCACAACTCTTCACAGAGATGTCAGACGCCTTGTCATTCTACTTCCCAATGAAGAACCAGTAGAGGTGTGAAGGGCTTGTGTGACCTCTCTGTATTTGGAAAAACAAGAGCTCAAGTGGGAGGTGTTGAGTTGAATCTCAGAAATGATTCTCAAAGAACTACACTTCCAAGAGTGCCCCAGCAGCAGCAAACCGGCTGCTTGTCACCTGATCAGTCATTGTCACTGATATGGAGCACCTGTAAAGTAGGGATGAGCAAATGAAGCCTCATGAAGCACTGAGGCTTCCCCTGATTGTTCCGGGAAAAGATTCGAAGCATCAAGAGTGTCGAAAACAGCGCCATCTTGTGGCAGGTGAAATTTATAGCAGCCATAAACCCGAGTGCGCAGCGCCGTTGTTTTATCTATTAAGCAAAAATAAATCTTCAGTTTTCTGGTAATATAATTCCCATATTAAAGTGTATCAATTAATTAAATATAACAATTATATTAATACTAATTATAAAAAATACCAAAAGAGTAGCTTGATGCAAGTAAATGGTGGTCTAATTATTTTATGGTTTCTATGCTGTTTATAATATGACAGAATATATGATCATGTAACGTAGGCTATAGGCTTATTTATAATTAAAAAAATATTAAATGGACTTAAACTTCCAAAAACCTGTAGAGTAGTGGTCTGGGTTCAAACATTTCGACACGCAAAGTGAAGCATTCACGTGACTGGACAGAAAGTGAGGCTTTGTTTTTCGTTGATCACGTGTTTCTCTGAAAACAATACGTGCTCCGACACAGAGCTTCATGAGAAATTTCGCTGTCATATGCTTCAGTGTCAGATGTAACATCACTAGTGTAAAGACACGGAGGTTCTCAGTCATTCAGACAAACAAACTTCAGAGAGAAGACGCTCAAAGTTCAATCATAGGTTCAGTCCAAAGACGCCAATGGTCGGTGAAATGTTTTATTTACTTTCATGGTGTTTTGGAAATGCTGCTAAAAATGTTCAAGCTATCTTTAACGGCTGTGTAGATTGGTTAAGGGACACATTGCAGCATTGTCTTCATTGATTTTGTGTTAAATGGGTTTGTGCTAAAATATTTCATTTTGAGTTTGAAAAAATTGAAAGTATAAGATACAAAAGGATGGTACAAAGTTAAAAATGGTAAAACTTTACTAACAAATTTGGAAGATTCATGAAATCAATTAATTAAAAATGTTTAATTAAAATGGTAACTTTTGTTCTCTGTCTTTAAAGGTTTACAACCTAATTTGCTGAACAGACCAATCAACTACCAAAGCCAAAATAAAAATAAAAGTGATTGAGTTGGAAATTTGAGTTGTCCTTGTATCCTTTGGAAGTTGAACAAGAGTAGGACTTGACACTTACCAATTCACAAAATTAACAGAGTGCATAGCTGATATAAAAAACTGGATGACTAGTAATTTCCTACAACTAAATTCTGAAAAAACAGATTCTAATTATTGGACCAAAAACCTACACACGTAATAAACTAGAATACTGTCTAACACTTGATGGTTAGGAACCTGGGTGTGCTCTTTGATACCAATCTTTCATTTGAAAGCTACTTTCAATGACAAATGCAGAACAGTTAGTTCATGCGTTCATGACATCAAGACTAGATTATTGTGATGCTTTAACAGGTGGTTGCCCTGCACGCATTATAAACACACTATAGCTCGTCCAAAACTAGAACCAGGAAGTATGACCATATTAGCCCGGTTCTGTCAACACTGCATTGGCTCTGTTAAACATCGTATACATTTAAATATATTTCTTATTACTTAAGTACTAAATGGTTTAGCTCTGCAGTACTTGAGCGAGCTCTTAACGCATTATAGTCCTTCACATCTATTGCAATCTCACAATTCTGGCCAGTTAATAATACCTACAATATCAAAATCGTGAATCGAAATGGGAACATTATTAGAAGAATGGCAATCTACACTAAGATTAGTCACCCTGTTTATTTCGAGGTTTACTGTAATCAGCTGGATCTGGGCCGTATCCAGATCAGATGGAGGACCTGCGCCTGGACACGACCACAACACATGATGTAGTCAGCCAGATCTGGGCCGTATCCAGATCAGATGGAGGACCTGCGCCTGGACACGACCACAACACATGATGTCGTCAGCCAGATCTGGGCCGTATCCAGATCAGATGGAGGACCTGCGCCTGGACACGACCACAACACATGATGTAGTCAGCCAGATCTGGGCCGTATCCAGATCAGATGGAGGACCTGCGCCTGGACACGACCACAACACATGATGTCGTCAGCCGGATCTGGGCCGTATCCAGATCAGATGGAGTACCTGTGCCTGGACACGACCACAACACATGATGTAGTCAGCCAGATCTGGGCCGTATCCAGATCAGATGGAGGACCTGCGCCTGGACACGACCACAACACATGATGTCGTCAGCCGGATCCGGGCCGAATCCAGATCAGATGGAGGACCTGTGCCTAGACACGACCACAACGCATGATGTAGTCAGCCGGATCCGGGCCGAATCCAGATCAGATGGAGGACCTGCGCCTGGACACGACCACAACACATGATGTAGTCAGCCGGATCCGGGCCGTATCCAGATCAGATGGAGGACCTGTGCCTGGACACGACCACAACACATGATGTAGTCAGCCAGATCTGGGCCGTATCCAGATCAGATGGAGGACCTGCGCCTGGGCACGACCACAACACATGATGTCGTCAGCCGGATCTGGGCCGTATCCAGATCAGATGGAGTACCTGTGCCTAGACACGACCACAACACATGATGTAGTCAGCCGGATCCGGGCCGAATCCAGATCAGAGGGAGGACCTGTGCCTAGACACGACCACAACGCATGATGTAGTCAGCCGGATCCGGGCCGTATCCAGATCAGACGAAGGACCTGTGCCTGGACACGACCACAACACATGATGTAGTCAGCCGGATCCGGGCCGTATCCAGATCAGACGAAGGACCTGTGCCTGGACACGACCACAACACATGATGTAGTCAGCCGGATCCGGGCCGAATCCATATCAGATGGAGGACCTGGGCCTGGACACGACCACAACACATGATGTAGTCAGCCAGATCCGGGCCGAATCCAGATCAGATGGAGGACCTGTGCCTAGACAGGACCACAACGCATGATGTCGCCAGCCGGATCCGGGCCGTATCCAGATCAGATGGAGGACCTGGGCCTGGACACGACCACAACACATGATGTCGTCAGCCGGATCTGGGCCGTATCATTAAATGAGAACTGAATTGGACGATGACATCACGGTGAATGGGTCCACACCGCAGACGTGTTGCTTCAGACAAGCTTGTGCAGGTCGCGGTTTCTGTTTGCGTCACACAACATTTCGGCCGTGTTGTTTCGGTGATAAATATGTTGTTTCGGTGGCCGAATATTCGGTGCATCCCTAGTAACAATGTAACCTGCATTGAAGTCCCTAAAACTAACACACACTGTTTCTCAACTATTTATACAAATTATTTTTTATTGGACGGTAATATTAATTGTAAAAAAATAAGCAGTTATAGAAGTATAAGACATTTGTACAATAGGAAATATAAAACCCAACAATTCAGTCAAAAAAAAAGTATGCAACAAAAGCAGTGCACTAGTACGGCACAAAGTAAATGAAATGATAAAACTTTACCTTGTTCCAAAGCAAATCATTTTGACTGTGGTCAAATAATAGATTCATGAGATCAAAGATGGACTGTATCATGTTATACCTCAAGTTTATCCACTACAGAGACCTATTTTTATATACAAACTTTTTTTATATTATTTTTTTAAATAGTATATTATAAGATTTTATATAAAGCACTACATTCTGACAACAGTAGTACCATATTGTTCTGAATATAAGAATGTTTTTTCTAAGAAATATATCTGAAAAAATGGGGTTTTACATGTCGATAATACACCCGTAACAACAGGCGGCGCCAAATATGTGTGCCAAGAGTTACGGTGTGTCAGAGTAATGCCTGAAGAGTCTTAAACGGTACTTAAGCACTTCTACTGTTAATGAAATGCCGGTGGTTTTCAGTACGAGACGGACTAACTGTTATATGATTCAGACGGGCTACAGGCTATATTTATGCTATGCCAAAAAGTGTTTACTTTTAAATGTGATTTCTTTTTTTCAGTATTGGATTTTTTTTTTAAATTGGGACATTTTACCAGTATTTACCATCCTTTCAATATAAAATATGCAGTATGAAAAATATTTTCTAATAAAAGCATTTTCTTTATAAAAATTTGGTCTTCAAAAAGCCTTTTTCCAAAAGGTAGCCTACATCTTGAAAAAAGGGTGTCATCTTATATTCGGAACAAAACAGTATTTTCAAAATTATAGTGGCCAATCAGTTTCGAGATCAGAACTATAAATATAAAACATCCCTTTACAAAATAAAATCCTAAACTCTTCCAGTTCTTGCTCATTGACTTTTGAATTGAATTTATTACCAGTGTTAATACCAGTGCATCTCTTCATTTAATTCGGATCATTTCCATGATTTAGGCACACTTTCACTAAATTACGCACCGGTAATAACAATTATATGCTTCATTCTATGATAGCCCCTGACAATTCCTCTCATAAATGTTCTCGTCTTCACCGTGTTATATAGTCTGTGTCTTCTGACGAGGACCTCTTGAGTTCACTGGTGTCTCCAGCATGGGTCTCCAGATACGCTGACGGGGAGTCCTCTTCCGCATCGGACCTCCCCTCAGGCAGGAGCGGCTCCTCCTCCTCGTCTTCAGTGTGTTCCTCCAGCACCGACTCGAGGAGCAGAGGTTTACACACCTCACTATCCTGGGCTCCCAGAGCCCCCAGAGTGACTGAAAACAAGCTAATGTTCCCTGAAACATCTTCACTCCCCTTTGATTCTGAGTGAGTATTTCTATGTCTACTCCTTTCCTCACACACTTCTGACGTGAGTTTGCTTTTACAGTCGGGCTCATCATGATGGGTTGGTTCTGTGGCTCCAGAAAAGAGCTGTGATCTCCCATGCACAGCTGAAACGACAGCCTTCTCTTTGCTCTTGGTCTCTGGACCACTGTCATCAATTACACAACCCATGTAGCTGCCTTTCTCTTCCTCCTCCTCGTCTTCCTCCTCGTCTGTGTCGGCCTGTGAGAACAGCAGTACATGAGCCTTCAATAAACAGTGAAATAAGATCACATGATTTATCTGTCAATCAAGGGCATGTAAAAGTGTATTTCGTTACTATAGCAACAGTGCTCTCGGCGTATTTTCAGGAAAAAAAGAGTATTTTATTTAGCATGTTAACTTATATCCGACTATTTTTTACTGGCACTTTTCTATTCATCCTGTTTTCATCAAACCTCTCACTTGCCCTTCTTTGCCTTTTCCCTTCTTAAACGTGGACTTACTTTTCAAAATGAGTAACAAAACATTCACTCTTGGCCACAGGGATAGCTAGTATGTTTGCTCAGCATAACGTCAAGCACGACAACTTATGAGATTAATATCATGTTTTGCTCCAAAATCACTATATATACTGAATACACACGCCAGTGGTGTTAATAGCTTGCTTCTGTGGGCCATGTTGCCTCTTATCGCAGAGTGGCAGAAAATATATTATACAATTCTATACTGTGATACAGGCTATGTCGATTAACGTTGCATTATAATATCATTCTTACGGCTTGAAGAACAGATAAACACAGATCGTCGTGTTTCTTGAGTCCCAAGGGCTCTATCTGCATGTTGTTCAGCTGTAGTGAAATCACCGGCCAATTTTGGCGTGACACTTGTTATATTTACTCACTTTGCTGGGGAAGTTCGTGTAAACCAAATCTGTGCAGATTTAGCACACATCATCGTGAGACATCATGGTGTATTAAATACAGAGTATTGCACAGAATCTGCTGATATCTGGCTCAACTGAACATACACACACACACTACACATAACAGCGCTTGTTCATTTGCACTGAAGCAATAGTGAAGATCGAGAAGCGCTTGGCGAACAGAAAGGACCCACATGTTTCTGGTGTTCTGTGGATCTGTCCAGCTGAAGCACATGTTTAGTGATGAGGATGAAAGAGGAGATGCTGGATGACTATATCCAAAATGAATATAGGAAATCTAAATGATTTACATTATGCCTATACACACACAAGCTCTGACAAAGTTAATCTGGTTTATTTCTCTTCTTTTGGCTAGTTCTGAATGGCCGGTAATTTAAAAATTCAGTAAAATTCGGTGAGTGATCAAGTTAAGTTCAAACCCTCATTGTACGTCATAAATTGTACGTTTTGTGAATGTCACTTGTGGACTTTCTGCACGAGGGCGCACTCCGGCTTCCTGTATTAATAAAAGAGCTCTCCATATTGCTAGCATCGTCTCATTTTGGGTAAAAATAATAATAATACTGAAGTACTGTGCTGAATAACTCGTCAAGGTACTACGTTACAAACGACGTATTTACTCCTTTATTGTAGTCAAGTAAATGATGAAACTCCTGCCACCACTGCACGGCTCGCGCAAATACAGGAGCTCGACTTTAAACTGTTATGAACTGCTATCAGATCATTTGCATTATGGATACAGGCGGATGGAAACGTCACAGAATATTAAAGGCACAAATCTCACAACCCATAAAACCCAGACCTTGTTGGCATAGTTGTCCTCGTGCTGCTTGTGCGGCGAGTCTTCCTCCACATTCAGCGGGTTGCTGGTTTTGGTGGGATAGTGCTTAGATGCACTATTTAAC
The DNA here is from genome assembly GCA_030578275.1 of Meda fulgida. Lineage (NCBI taxonomy): Eukaryota > Metazoa > Chordata > Actinopteri > Cypriniformes > Leuciscidae > Meda > Meda fulgida. The sequence goes on from CM060624.1 coordinate 33,883,862, forward strand.
TGAGCCTCGGTTGATGACACTCTCTCACATAATGTCTCTTCAGGAATCAGATAGTGGGCTTCAACCATGTTACTCTAAAAGAGGAAACAGCACAGAGAGAAAGATGAACAATCATTGTTTGATTTAGTGAGATTTACTCAAACTACGGCTCTTGCTCCAACTCTACTAGTCAAAGGTTTCTTTCACAGGAGAGGCTGAAGTGTTGAGATCAGCCACACACCTTGTGTCACTTCTGAGCAATGTCCAAGGAACAGGTCATGTGCTTCTTCCAGCCTGGGGTGTGTTTCGCAAAAACATCATTAGCAAACTACAGTGGCAAGTTCCATCGTTACCAACACAGTTCAACAACTCAGTTCAACCATTCACGGACAGCATGGCAGAGGGCTGTGCTTGAAGCTGCAGCTCAACTTGTTATTAGAAGCTTCATTCTAATATTAATAATAACATTATTAAGGGATGCACGATATATCGGCCATCATATCGGTATCAGCCAATGTATGTTCATTTTTAATGTTACCGTTATTATCCAGATATATTAAAGCCCATAAATAATGGATTATTTCAGATGTGCACTGTTCAACATGTTCAACATGATGCTTTTGAATTGGTTGATATATATTTGGGATCACTTTGAAAAGTCATATAGCTGCGCTCGTTGCCTTTTGACTTCCGGTCTGTATTTCACAGCGATCTTGTGTAGTTATGAATGAACGGCTCGTTTGGAAAAATTCCCGGTCGACATTTGTTAAGACATCTACTTTACAATGCTTATGATAAACATTACAATGCTAACTTGTTAACTTTCGTTACCTCTATAATAAGTAAATCCACTTCACCAGCTTATTACTCCTGGACAGCGATGCCATAGACATATACAGAGCGACCGCGAAAACAGAAGTTCAGAGACAATATTTTAAAGATGGCGGCGCTCGTTTCTCTGGCGCATAAGGTCTTTATAGATGAAATTAACTCCGATCATAAACAGTTCTTACAACAAACGTGCTACCAGGCAAGAGAAACGAAGGATGTAACTGAGAATGTATAGGGCATTCCTGATGCAGGTTAGCAGATGCTGTATATGAGTGCAGACAGGCTCTTACCAGTGATTTAAGAGGAGGGGTCTTCAGCTTACAGAGAAACCCAGTGTAGACCAGACTCGACGCTAGCAGAAGCACAGCTACACCCGACACCGACGCTCCCAGCGACCAACTCCATAAATACAGCCCTGCAGAGAGACAGACATCCACAGCTCACTCGGCGCTTACAGAGGAACACATGCACTGCAGCTCCTGCTTTCAGCACTCGAGGCCACGGCAGCCCACACACCGTATGGTAGAGGCCTCTGACCAACTTTGGTGATTCTCACTGAATCCATACACATACAACTCACATTTTGAGCCAATTCTGCTACAAATCCAATTCATGAGCTCGACAAGCGAATTTCTTTTCAATCTAATTCAAGTGTTCTACAAATGGATAATTGCATCAACACATGCTATATACCTGCCCACTGACAGTTTACATTATAGAGCTTTGCAACTTGAATTTTTACTATTAAAAGCCATCATATGCAAAGCAGAACTGATAATACACCTTTTCTCTTTTCAAATCCCACATGAGTCTTTCTTATACTTCACATCATTTATCTTCTGCTGTAATACATCACTCTTGGAATATGACACTTTCTTTTGGAAAGTCGTGGAATCACAATAGTGGATTATTGAAGATCAATTTGATGATATCTCTAATTATATTGTCTACTCAATTTCACTTGTACAGAATTTAAATTAATTATTACTAGTTCTTATTGTCTTCTTCCTAGAGTAGAGATGATCCCTACAGAGAACACTTTGAGAGATATCTGTAACGTTAATATGATATCACAAAAGTCATTCTGAATGGTTAAAGTCAATTATAACTAGTTCTAAATTATAGAGATCTAGTTAAAATGGAATTACACATATCTACAAATTCTTTCTAGACATCTGAAATGTTGAGTTTTTACAACTCCTAATTAGCGAGCACTCAAATTAGACTTTTTACTAGTAAGAACTCAATAGTAGATCTTAAAAAAAAAAAAGCAAGTCAATGGAGACATTTTACTACTCAAAAGTAAATTGACAAGTAAGCTAGTTATCAATTCACAATTGACCAGAATCACTGGCCAATCATGTTCAAGCTAAAACAAAACTGCTATATAATGTCATTGAGAGGATGACTACTGTTATATATATATATATCTGTATATATCTGTATAGATCCCTGGACCACAAAACCACATGGCTCAATTTTTTTACATTGAGATTTATACATCATCTGAAAGCTAAATAAATAAGCTTTCATTAATGTATGGTTTGTTAGGACAATATTTGGCCGAGATACAACTATTGAAAATCTGGAATCTGAGGGTGCAAAAAAATGTAAACATTGAGAAAATCGCCTTTAAGTTGTGCATTTATGTTTGCGATTGTGCTGCATTCACTCACCAACATGAATGTTTTACATATTTACAGCAGGACATTTACAAAATATTTACATGGACTAGTTTTGGTCACATATAGTGCTGCTGTTAAAAGCTGTTCTCACCGGCTCTCGGCTCCACTTCACTAGTGTATGCGCACTGCCACGCAGAAGCTCGAGTGTTGCGGTTGGAGTTGATCAGGAGACTCACTCGTACGCAGTACTGCACCCCCGGCTGGAGATTCTTCAGGAGACGCTGCTTCTCTGATGAAGTGATGTGCTCGGCCTAGGGTTCACAAGACCTGAGCAATTCAGCTGGAGGGACTTTACAAGTATAGCTAAACACAGTCAACAAGCGCGTGAGCATCAACAGGTAGTTATGCACGATATGTCGGCAATCATATCGATATCGGCCGACATACGTTCATTTTTGATGTTATCGTTATCGGCCCGATAAGAAAATGTGTCCAATATATTAAAGCAGATAAATAATGGATTATTTCCTTCAGAAGTGCACTGTTCACTGTGGTGGGTTTGAATTGCTTCAAATATGATTGGCATCACTTCAAAAAAAAGGAAAATACGGTTATGTGCAAGTCTGTCATATCAGCTACATAAAAGCATAATGAGAACATTATAATTGTGTGTTGGCTTTTAATGGTGCGACTTTTGTTTTTGTAATCAGGCTCTCAAATATAATATAAAAATGTAGATTTATCAACCAAAATATCGGTTATCGGCTTCCAAATATAAATAATTATCGACACCAGTCAAAATGTTCATATCGGTGCATCCCTAATCAACAGTGGTTAAGTTATTATAAATAAATCTTATTTTAAGATATTACAAAATAATTGAGTAAGAGCAATCTTCAACGAGAGTAATTCTCAATCAGCCTAGAGCAACTAGATAATTGGGTGAATCTCACAAAACATGTAAAACAGTAACTGAACTTGTAAAGAAGTAAATGCTGGATCAAACGCAGTGATTAGGAGGTGACCGATGCTGACCAAAAGGGCTGTAGTGTAAGGGAGTTTGTCAGCTGAAATATCTGAAGCGTTTGTGAGATACTGAATCAGTTTCTGTATTATCAACACAATAAAGTGAATTTTATTAACAAAAAGATAACTAACACGTCTACTAATTGGATGAAGAAATAAAATGCATTGAGTCGGACGTTGATTTGGCAGATTCACAAAGGTTTTTGTCAGCTGAACCCCTTTGGCTTACAGCGTAACGTGATTTGGTGGAGAAATATGACTTGGCAACTACTGTGAACTTAGCCTAGCCAGCAACTCTTATTCTGAGCAGACACACACACACACACACACACACACACACACACTTCTCCCACAGGAACACTCACCTCACTCTCTCCGGCTTTCTTCCAACTGATGTTGAAGGACACAGATCTATAAAACTGACGCATCTGTTGTGTAATAGTGGTTTCCTCGGGTAGAGCGATGCTGATATTCAGACCGTTTCCACAGCCAGACAGGGATATAATGGGTGGACCGATGATGGCTAAAAGCAAAATCAACAACTCTGGATCTCAACAGACATGTACACGCAAACTGAGACAGAAAGTATGACTCACATCACATCAACCCCCAGATGTTACAGCACTTACTGTCTTCATATGGTGTGATATTTTTTCGAACTTTCACTGATGCTGTGTTGTCAAGCGATGCCCACACACTGAAAGTGCAGCGTGAGTAGATGTCCTCCACTGTGTCAGAGACATCTACTGTTGTATTTGTGATGTTCAGACGCACTACTGAGTTTCCTCCATGGCAGCTGTGAAAAAAAAATCAGTCTTTATTTAAAGATGGTAAAAATAGGGCAATATGTAAGAAAGTGTGAGTTTGCGCTAGGAAAACCTTCTTAGGATTTGTGATACTGACAAAAGTTTGCATTTAAGTCACAGTGGAAACGCTGATGTGTTCAGAAACGTCTGTGAGAGCTCGGCACATCGTGGGCTGTGGAGGTTTTGCTAAAGACTCTACATTTTAAAGCTCCTGAAAGTGAATCATGACTGAATGCTAGATCTCCGGCTATCTGGTTGTAAACTCCCGAGTTTGTGTAATGTTGCACAATACTCTGAGGTATAGGCCTATGCAATATTGTGACATGATCAATTAATGATCAAACCACAAATAATCTGAATAGAAAATGTGTTTATTTCCTCCTTCAAATGTTGACAAAGACTAGGAGAATTAAAATATATACATTTAATAATTATAATATTAAATATATACATTAAAAAAATGAATGCAACTATTTTTTTTTCAGTTTAACGTGTAAAATTAAAATATTTAATCCAATTAATGCAGCATCTGCTTTTTCCTGGCATCAACAACAAACAAACCCCCGAAACACACAGAGCTGCTTTAGACAGAGCGCCACTTTCTAACGCTTGAGTGGACAAAAACACACAGTTATGTTAAAATGCCCGTTATTGGGGGGTAATTAGTAGCACTAGCGCTGCACGATTTATCATATCGCAATCGCGATGCCAAGCCTATGCGATTATATGACGCAAAATGCTGCGATTCTATATGAAATTAACAAATTAGGGTTAGCGCAATTAGCGCAGCATCGGTTATCTTTTGTCATCCTTTGGCTAGTGTTACATTAACAACTTGTGTGTGGATGTTAGCAGTGCCAGTAAAGCCTGAACCGGTCTGACTGGGTCAATAGGAAAGACCCTCAGCGCTGAGCCCTGATATAGTAAAGGCACATAAATGTGACATTTATTACAATGGGTTCATGAGAAGATAGTTTTAAGTTAATTGAAAGTTTATTTTTTCAAAGCCTATTAAATGTTAAAAATAATAGCTTTCAATTACACAGTAATGTTAAATGTCTACAATTAATAGCTAAAATTGCTAAAACTGTCTTCTTTATGTTGTTTCTACATTGTTTTGGAGATTCAACGGTTTCAGTATTACAATATAAAAATATATTAAAAACTTTAATGGTAGGTGCGATTAAGTACAGAAAAATGTGCGATTAAATCATTTAATTATTTACTAAATTAAATCATTTTAAGCGATTGACAGTAGTTGACACTTGACACATCGACACCAATGCTGTTTTCGTCAACAATGACGATAACGAAATGTTTCGTTGATGACCTTTTTTTAATGACGATAACGCGACGATGACTAGCTAAAAATGATTTATGGACATACTCTCAGTATAATCCATCAGAAAGAAAAACGCATAGTATTGGGAGACGACGGTAAATGTGGCCACAAACTAGGTGTTTTATCTAGTAAGTTAGCTTTTTTTAAAGAGAGCAAATACAGTGTTTACAGTATTCAGGGATTGTCTTGCTCATTTCTATGTTCAACAAACTTTAAGTGTAATGTTTGTTTCTTACTTTAAATTCAAGTATGCATTCCTAACAACCTATGTTCAATGCACCTCAGTATTATTTATTTATTTTATCATTTTGTTTCAGAAAGTTTGCAACTTAAGTTAAAGATAGAGCGGGCTGTATTTACATATAATATGCATCTTGTTGCACTGGCAGACAAGTTGAAGCACAGGTTGTAGAGCATTAGTATGTGTTCCTCAATAGCTTATATGTTGGGCACGTTGTTCATTGCACTTTAGCAATTTCTCAATAAAGCCACAATTGCCAAAGTAAGAATGTTTTTATTCCTGGCTTTTTTGGAGTAAAACAGTGATTCCACTGTTACCACTTTATCTGTGTATATAATGTTGTAGTAGCTCTTAAACTTAAACTATTCCTTTATTACTGGGATTACTGGTGAAAATAGCCACTGTGCTGACATTTTAGAAGAGCATCAATTCATGGAAGAATGTAACTTGAAATATGGGGATAAAAGGTTTCTGCCCAACGAGGCACAGCTTGGCAGCACTGCATCTCCATCAAGGACAACGTCTAGTTTATTATGCTACGCTTTTAAGGATAACTTTTGTTTTATGAATTGCAACACTTGCTACAACCTGTCAAACCTAAGCCCATTTTTAAATATTCAACAACATTATTGATTTGCCTTAAGGTGGATGATGATGCAATTTTCTTCTAGAAACAAACTGTGATGTATTATTTTTATATTTTACAATACTTTTTCTTAAATTTCTTAAAGACTTTTTTTTTTACTAAAATTTACTAAAACTTGACTAAAACCTTTTTGCGTTTTCGTCAACTAAAACTTGACTAAAACTATTACGTTTATAAGTGACTAAAATTGGACTAAAACTAAAGGCATTTTCGTCCAAAAGGCTCAGGCTCAGACTAAAAGGGCAGCCAGAAGCAACACTGACAGCACCAGTATTCATGTAATGATTGTATGGCTGCATGAATAACTGAAATACTCATCTTTTCACTGAACACACCTTTAGAAAGTACAATGCATTAGAACACATGACAAACAACCAATTTTAGATGTAACAAGGAATCTGCAAACATTACAATGCATTTGAACCCGTTTCAATGAATTATTGAGAATGTATACTGCACTATCACGTACCTTTATAACGCACTACACATGAAGGCTTCAGATAGTGTTACGGAAGTGTTTGCTCTCGGCGGTGTCTGAAAAGCTTGACTGGGGTGTTCTGTGAGAAGACTCACCGTTGTCTGAAGTTGAACACGGTGCGTGGAGGAGAATCTATCCCAGGATGCCACTGCAAGACGTGCCGGAAGTTGTGAGACAGTATCGTGAGGTTGGCAGGAGCAGGGATTGTGTGGAGCACTAGAAAACATCACACACACAAATACAACAAAGCCCATATAATTCAATAACCCAAACAGGAAGAGCAGATTGCACAGTCCCGGTTCCTCATGTCCAACAACCTCTGAACGGTGTTAGATTTCATTTTCGTCCTGTGGTTTTACACATCTTGTTTTACAGATATTTGCAGTGTTTGTGTTTCATACACAATATTAGCTCATTATATAAAATAAAAATACAAATATTAAATAGTTATTAAGATAGGGTCCTATGAAAGCTGTCTGATTTTTTTTCCAAATTCCATTTTATTTTTCCAGTTTTCATTTTTCTGGATTCGTTTTTCTTCTTTCGTTTTTTACTCCATTTTAAAGGTTAAACTAAATGTTAGTAATCAAAAAGTATGTCTAATAAATTGAAATCATGATCAAACAAACAATTACATAACATTAGGGGCCCTATGAAATAAGTTTGAATTTTTCTTAAATTCAGTTTTTTTTTTTTATAAAACAAAATTTCTGTTTTATAATTGAGTTTTCTGTTTTAAGTTTTCTGGATTCCATTTTAAGGGTTTAATTAAATTAAAAAAATCTTTTTTTTCTACATTTTATGTTTTTTTTCTGGCAATCAAATGAAGGCATAAAACATAATTTAATAGATCTTTTAATCGTATGAAATTAAACTTTTTTGTCAAACAAAGTGCTGCACAACAGGGCTTAACTGTTAAAATTAAAACAAGTTAAAAAAAGTTTGGTAACACTTTACTTGAAGGGGTGCATAAGACTGACATGACACCTTCATAATCATGATATGACACATGCTATGAATGTGGAGGAGGTTTTATGCATGTTTATGACAACTGTATTTGTGTCATTCGCTCAATTATGACATTTTTAATGCAAATATGACATTGTTTGAGATGTCTTTGTCATGACAACTTGACATTACTAAGACAACACAACCTGTCATAAACATGACATAGCAGATTAATGATCAAACTTAAGAAACCACTTAGCTTTATTGGTTAACATGTCATTAAACTGTCGGGTGGTTGGTTTTGACATTGGCTGTCATGAAGCCATTATAACTGTTTAATGACAAATTCAATTTGTTCCACTGTAGTTGAGGTCAAGAAAAACATTCATGACACAGTTATAATGGACTGATGACAGTAAAGCTAAGTGGTTTCTTAAGTTTGATAATTAACAAATTCCACGTTATACAATGAATTCCATTTTTATGAAATCATAGGG
>CM060624.1:33897280-33934780 GCA_030578275.1 Meda fulgida
GTGCTCTATGAGGCAGCAGCCAAATCTATCGGCTATAAGAGCAAGAACCACCAAGACTGGTTTGACGATAACTCAGACATCATCCACAACCTGCTTAAGGATATGCGGAAAGCACACCGGGAAACATTAGACAACCCTTCATCCATTAAGGCTAGACAGGATTGGCAGGCAGCTCGGGGGAAAGTGCAAAAGGATATACGGGTCATACAGAATGAGTGGTGGACTGAAAAGGCACATGAAATCCAATCCTTTGCAGATAAAAATGACATGCATAATTTTTATAATGCTATCAAATCCATCTACGGTCCAACAAATCGCTGTGTCACTCCCCTGAAAACAGCTGATGGTCAAACACTTCTGAAGGACCAGAATAGTATCCTACTGAGGTGGGCTGACCATTTTGACACCCTGCTTAATCAGGACTCTGATGCAGACCCCACCATCCTGGACGAACTGCCTGAACTTCCTCCCATCCACGATCTCAGTCTACCACCAACCTTCCAGGAGGTTCTATCATCTGTCCGTTCCCTTAAGAACAACAAGTCCCCTGGCGCTGATAACATCCCTGCTGAGCTACTGAAGGAGGGAGGGTACATATGTATGCGCACCCTCTACCAGTACATCACCAAGGCCTGGACTGATGAGAACATCCCACAGCAATGGAGAGATGCAAACATTGTAGTCATATATAAGAACAAGGGTGACAAGGCCGTATGCAGCAATAGCAGGGGCATATCACTCCTTTCAGTTGGTGGTAAGGTCATGGCCAAAGTGCTGCATCAGAGGCTTATTAACAACATCACTGAGTCAATGCTGCCAGAATCACAGTGTGGGTTTAGAAAGAACAGGAGCACAATCGACATGATCTTCACAGCCCGGCAGCTTCAGGAAAAGTGCCGGGAGCAACATCGGGACATGTTTATGGCTTTTGTCGATCTCTCGAAAGCATTCGACACTGTGCAAAGAGAGCTCTTATGGGATGTCCTCCTCAGGTTTGGATGTCCAGATAAGTTTGTTCACAACGAGAGAGAGAGTGTATGTGTGTGAGAGAGAGAGAGAAAGAGACAGTGTGTGTGCGTGTTAGTGTGTGTGTGTGTTAGTGTGTGTTTGTGTGTGAGAGAGAGAGAGAGAGAGAGTGAGAGTGTGTGTTTGTGTGTGTGTGTGTGTGTGTGTGTGAGAGAGAGAGAGAGAGAGAGAGAGTGTGTGTGCGTGTTAAGTGTGCGTGTTAGTGTGTGCGTGTGTGTGTGTGTGTGTGTGTGTGTGTGTGAGCGTGTGTGTGTGTGTGTGTGTGTGAGAGAGAGAGAGAGAGAGAGAGTGTGCATGTTAGTGTGTGTGTGTGTGTGTGAGAGAGAGAGAGTGTGTGCATGTTAGTGTGTGTGTGTGTGTGTGTGTGTGTGAGAGAGAGAGAGAGAGAGAGAGTGTGTGTGTGTGAGTGTGTGTGCGTGTTAACGTGTTAGTGTGTGCGTGTGTGTGTGCGTGTGTGTGTTCTCAGATCGTACTGTACCTGTGATGTAGAGGGACACGAGGAAGAGATGGCCCACGTATGCTGTCGTCATTATGACTGTCAATCATAATTCCCCAACAGCAGCGACCTCACACTGAAACACACACAGAAGAGATGAAGAGACAGCAATGCATTAATATCACACCTGTGTAATATCACACCTGTAAACCGTGTTACGGTGTAAACATTCAGAAGACGCCATAGACAGATGACAAGCCCCGATTTCACAAAGCTCCCATTATTAGACAATAAAGCACATTATTTCCTAGTGCACATGTAGAATATACCAATTTAAATATATTTATATATATATATAACCACTGGTGTGCGGGTGGGTCTTGAGGTTATGTATTACTTATTTTATTTAACCAGGAAACATCTTATTTAGATTAAAATCTCTTACAGGAGCGTTTTTTTTGTGCAATTCCACAAGGGTGCAGATCTGACCGCCGCTGAACACATACTAATCTCGCTGCGCTGGCGGGCTGAGTGTTCTGTGCAGTGTGTGAGAGGCTGTAGCTAAATGTGTGTGTGTGTTCGCGTGAGGAGTTTTTCAGGCAATTCGAAGAAGAAATATTTCGCAAAACTGCAATGGAAACAGTTTTTGCGCATGAACAGGCGCCTGACGCAGATGACGCGGTGTGTGTGGACAGAAGACGAGACAGTTCTTTATTAAACTCATAAAAGACACAAGAATGACAGGAATACTGGATCCTAAACCTCAGAGAAAGGCCACAATCACGAGCTGGAGCAGAAATGAGGAGAAACACCAGAAACTCCTCATATGAGCCGCTCTCAATATAAGAGGCTTTCCTGCCATTAATGCTGGATCACACACACACACACACACACTCACACACACACGCGCACTCACGCATACACGCGCACACTCACACGCACACACACAAACATACTCGCCCTGGCACACTTACACTCGCCCTAGCACACTCACACGCACACTTACACGCACGCTCACACGTACACTCACACTCGCCCTGGCACACTCACACGCACACTTACATGCACACGCACACTCACACTCGCACACTTACATGCACACGCACACTCACACACTTACACGCACACTCACACACACTCGCACTGGCACACTCACACGCACACTCACATACACATACACACGCACACTCACATACACACGCACACTCACACTCGCACACTTACACACACACTCACACGTACACGCGCACACTCTACACGCGCACACTCACACACTCTCACTCACACACACACACTCACGCGCACACTCACACTCACGGACACACTCACACGCACGCACGCACACACTCACACGCACACTCACACACACACTCTCATTCACACACACACACTCACTAGCACGCGCACACTCACACTCATACACTTACACTCACACGTACACTCACACTCGCCCTGGCACACTCACCGCACACTCACACGCACACTCACACGCACGCGCACACTCACACACACACACTCACACACACTCGCACACACTCACACTCACGCGCACACTCAAACGCACACTCATACACTTACACTCACACTTACACGCACACTCGCCCTGGCACACTCACCGCACACTCACACGCACACTCACACTTGCCCTGGCACACTCACACGCACACTCACATACACACGCACACTCACACGTACACGCGCACACTCTACACGCGCACACTCACACGCACACACTCTCACTCACACACACACACTCACGCGCACACTCACACTCACGCACATACTCAGACGCACACTCACACGCACACACACACACTCTCATTCACACACACACTCACACGCACACACTCACGCACACACGCACACACACACGCACACACTCACAGGCAGACACACACTCACACGTACACTCACACGCACACCCACTCACGCGCACACTCACACACACTCACACGTACACTCACACTCGCCCTGGCACACTCACCGCACACTCACACACACACTCGCCCTGGCACACTCAGGCGCACACTCACGCGCACACTCACACGCACACTCGCCCTGGCACACTCACCGCACAATCACACACACACTCACACTCGCCCTGGCACACTCACACGCACACTCACACAATTACACGCACACTCACACTCGCTCTGGCACACTCATTCGCACACTTACACGCACACTCACACTCGCACACTTACACGCACACTCACACGTACACTCACACTCGCCCTGGCACACTCACACGCACACTCACACACACACTCACACTCGCCCTGGCACACTCACACGCACACTCACATACACACGCACACTCACACACTCACACGCCCACACTCACACACACACTCACTCACACACTCACGCGCACACTCACGCACACTCACAAGCACGCACACACGCACACTCAAACGCACACACTCACACACACACTCTCATTCACACACACGCGCGCACACTCACGCACACACTCACACGCACGCACACACTCACACGCACACACACACACTCGCGCGCACACTCACACGCACACTCACACTCACGCGCACACTCACACGTACACACACACACTCGCACACTTACACGCACACTCACACTCATGCGCACACTCACACTCACACACACACACTCACTCACACGCACACTCACACTCGCCCTGGCACACTCACACGCACACTTACACGCCCACTCACACACACACTCGCACACTCACACGTACACTCACACTCGCCCTGGCACACTCACACGCACACTTACACGCACACTCACACACTCACACGCACACTCACACTCACACGCACACTCACACGCACACACTCACACACACACTCACGCGCACACTCACACTCGCACACTCACACTCGCACACTCACGCGCACACACGCACACTCACACTCACGCGCACACGTACATTCACACGTACACTCACACTCGCCCTGGCACACTCACACGCACACTCACACTCACACTCGCCCTGGCACACTCACACGCACACACACACTCGCACACTTACACGTACACGCGCACACTCTACATGCGCACACTCACACACACACTCACACTCTCACTCACTCACACACACACGCACACTCACGCACACACTCAGATGCACACTCGCACACACTCACACACACACTCACACGCACTCACTCACACACAATAACACGCGCACACTCACACACACACGCACACACTCACACGCACACACACACGCGCACACTCACACTCACACGCACACACACACACTCTGCACGCGCACACACACACACACACACACACACACACAAACCTGACCCGACCCCTAAACCTACCCATCACACACACACACATCTATTCGCATCGAGGGACGCACCAACAACTGTGACGAGATCTGTCGTGTCAACAGCTCAGACCAGTGTGTGTGTGTGTGTGTGTGTGTGTGCAATGGGTAGGTTTAGGGGTCGGGTCAGGTTAGTGTGTGTGTGTGTGTGTGTGTGTGTGTGATGGGTAGATTTAGGGATCACAGGGCTCCAGACTAACTTTTCCACTGGTTGTACTGGTGCTACCAAATTTCTCAGTTGGTCGCACTAGCATATGATTTGGTCGCACCTTTTTTTTTTTTGCTACATGGGATTTGCCATGGGATTAATCAATGCATGCTGATGAATAGTGGTTTTAATGGACCAAGGCTAGCAAAGGCTTTCTTGGTTGCAGCATAAATACCTGTAATATATTATAAAAAAAACACATGTAATATATGGTAATTATCATTGCCAAATTTCAGGATTTTCATGGTTTTTTGGACAGTAATTTTAATCTGTAATTTTAAGCATTTTACATTTGAATTATACACTCTAAAAATGTTGGGTCTAATATGGACAAACCCAAATGTTGGGTTAAAAATGTAATAAAAAAAAATACAGTTGAAAGTGAAAGTTGAAGTTGGGTTAAAATTTTAAATTACATTTTTAACCCAACATTTGGGTTTGTCCATATTTGACCCAAATTTGAGTTTAAACAACCCAGCATTGTTTAGAGTGTATAAAATCTATCCATTTACATTTTAATTATATTCTATCTATCATCATCTTTCTATCAGCATCATCTTTCTATCTTTTAAAAATCATTAAACATTCAAATGTATGTTACATTTTAAAAGATTACAGTAGCTATTATAATAGGCTGATACAGATTTTCGTTATCAAAGTTTATAGTTGTAACAAAAATCAGAAATCTCATCTCACACTCCTTTCCTTCTGCATTTTATAATAATTTCCTTTTGCTCTGTCGAGCGATTACTCTCATCTAACCGCTGAAAAGACGTAGGAAGAGGCTCTGTGTTTCGTGAGACCTTTTCATTTTTATATGCCTTAATTCCTGAATTCGTAATTGGCGCGTTTCACCATCAGTGTGTGATGCACGTGACGTGTACGTTCGTCAATAAATAAACTGCACGTGTCTCGCGGAAGAACATTGTAGCCGGAGCTACTTCTCTCCGTTAATGAGTCCCTCAGGCACTGGGCAACTCCGCAACCGAGCCGAGCCCGGGATAAAATAGTCAGAATATAAACGCTATTTATAGGCGTACCGTAGTGATTCAGGATAAGTCAAAAACACGGTTTGGAAAATGGATTCATGATGTACTCGTTCATTTTAACTCGCACATTCTCAAAAAACGGTCGCATATGCGACCAATTTGGTTGCAGTCTGGAACCCTGGATCAGGTTAGTGTGTGTGTGTGTGATGGGTAGGTTTAGGGTGTGTGTGTGTGTGTGTGTGTTTAGTGGTATGGGGCATTGAATACAGTTTGTACAGTATAAAAATCATTATGTCTATGGAAAGTCCCCATAAAACATAAAAACACAACATTGCTCAACTTCTTGTGCTGAAACGAGAGGCCTGTGATGGAGCTGAACCCTCATCATCGCGCTGAGAAGAGTAGGACACACACGGCTCAGATCTACACAGTGTGCCGTCGTGTCCAGCAGGACAACACTGATGTGAAACAAACATGTCAACAGTTCCTTTCTGTTAACGGGATAGTTCACTTAAAAAGGAAAATCCTGGCATCATATACTCACCCTCCAAACCTGTATGAGTTTGTCTTCTGCTGAACACATGCTGAGGAATGTCGGTAACCAGACAGCTGATGGACCCCATTGACTTCCATAGTATTTCTGTTTTTAACGGTTAACAGCCTTCTTCAAGACATCTTTTGTGTTCAGCAGAAGACAGAAACTCATACAGGTTTTAACCAACTTGAGGAAGAGTAAATGGTGACAGGATTTACATTTTTTGGTGAACTGTCCCTTTAATGGCAGATGCAAACATGTGTGCGGCTTCTTCTGAACGCACGGAACAAGACAGTATTGCACTATGAACAGAGTAAAGATAAGTCGCTGTTAAACTGCCTCCTTGTCTTTACTATACCTGTAACATTACAGAATTCATTAATTAACGTATTGTTAAGAACAATATAAACCTTTATACATTATCCTATTCATGTCCTGATTCATTTCCTCCCCAGATAGCACAAGTCTATTTGATGTGATGTTTACATCTGGAAGACGTATTTTTAAGAGTGTTTGCTCATCTGCAATACGTCTATAGGACGTTTCCTGTAAGATCTCAAATAGACGTTTAGAAGATGTCTTTAAGATGTACTGATTTAGAATGCATGTTAAACTAACATCTTCTAAACGTCTATTTGACATCTGACAGGAAACGTCCTATAGACGTATTGCAGATGAGCAAACACTCTTAAAAATACGTCTTCCAGATGTAAACATCACATCAAATAGACTTGTGCTATCTGGGTCAGCATCTCGGGATGTGCCCACCAATCTCAAAATCAAATACATGTTCAAATACCTTTATCGGTGTGTAAATGTGGTCTGGATACAGTCACAGTCCTGTAAGCTGTAAGTCTGGAGACGGACCTGATCTGTTCAGGAGAGATGGAAAACACACTGAAAGAAATGAGCGTAAACATGGCTAGGCTTTATGAACATAACTTGTAATCTCTGAAGTAGGCTACATTTGTGTATCATCAAAAATCATGATAAATACATCGCTATCGTGTGTAGTACACATACAAATTACTTTAAAAAGCTAACAAATATTAAATACCAGATTAATAACACAGATACCTGTATTAAAGCGATCTGCAACACTGAATTACTGTGAATGACGGGTGACATACGTATCAAAATCCACTGGTTTACAACACTCGTTTAAACACGTTAAAAGTTCTTCACACTAACTTACCTGTAACTCCATGCCGTTCTGTCCTGTCGGTTTTCATGTGAGAGAGCGGTTATTAAGTTTAATACCGCACATATTAATAGAAGAACAGTCGTTGAAGGGGGTTCCTGATTCTGTTTCCACACGTCACCGACACACGCACGCGCTTCGACTGCACAGCGGCGCGTCACGTGATTTTCACTCAACACAAACAGGTTCACAGGAAAGACATTTGTCTCTCTCTCTGTGTGTGTGTGTGTGTGTGTGTGTGTGTGTGTGTGTGTGTGTGTGTGTGTGTGTGTGTGTGTGTGTGTGTGTGTGTGTGTGTGTGTGTGTGTGTGTGTGTGTGTGTGTGTGTGTGTGTGTGTGTGTGTGTGTGTGTTGTTTTGCCTGCAGACTGTGCAGAGTGTTTTGCGGCTTATGTTTTGTTCCACTGCCTTAATAATAAGTTTTCCTGAGATCACGTGGGCAAATACGACTCGGGAGAGCTGGGGCGAAAGTACTATTTTTCAGAAAAACATAATTTTAAAAGATGATGTTTAGACAGAGATATATTTTTGCAGTGGTCAGTCACTCACAAGTGTGGTCTATCAATACCAGGTGGTATTTTGTAAAAATGTAAGAATGACTTATAATTTCACTTTGAACTTAAGACTGCTCATGTTACTTTTGACCCCATCAGTTGGGACGAAAGTAACACAACAAAATAAAAGGTAATTTTTTTTAAGTTAAGTTACTCAAGACTTCAGTTGTCTCGCAAATCAGAAAACAAAATGGATCCAGCCCTTTGAAAGACGCCCTCTGGAGGAAGACACCATATCGCATCCTTGCAGGCTTGTGGACAGATAGGCTTGTGGACAGACAGGCTTGTGGACAGATAGGCTTGTGGACAGACAGGCTTGTGGACAGATAGACTTGTGGACAGACAGGCTTGTGGACAGACAGGCTTGTGGACAGATAGGCTTGTGGACAGACGGGCTTGTGGACAGACGGGCTTGTGGACAGACGGGCTTGTGGACAGACAGGCTTGTGGACAGACAGGCTTGTGGACAGATAGGCTTGTGGACAGACGGGCTTGTGGACAGATAGGCTTGTGGACAGACAGGCTTGTGGAAAGACAGGCTTGTGGACAGAAAGGCTTGTGGACAGACAGGCTTGTGGACAGTTAGGATTGTGGACAGACAGGCTTGTGGACAGAAAGGCTTGTGGACAGACAGGCTTGTGGACAGACAGGCTTGTGGACAGAAAGGCTTGTGGACAGATAGGCTTGTGGACAGAAAGGCTTGTGGACAGAAAGGCTTGTGGACAGACAGGCTTGTGGACAGAAAGGCTTGTGGACAGAAAGGCTTGTGGACAGACAGGCTTGTGGACAGAAAGGCTTGTGGACAGACAGGCTTGTGGACAGACAGGCTTGTGGAAAGATAGGCTTGTGGACAGAAAGGCTTGTGGACAGAAAGGCTTGTGGACAGGCTTTATCCAATTAGGCTAGACAGATAGGCTTGTGGACAGAAAGGCTTGTGGACAGATAGGCTTGTGGACAGATAGGGTTGTGGACAGACAGGCTTGTGGACAGACAGGCTTGTGGACAGAAAGGCTTGTGGACAGACAGGCTTGTGGACAGAAAGGCTTGTGGACAGACAGGCTTGTGGACAGACAGGCTTGTGGACAGACAGGCTTGTGGACAGAAAGGCGTGTGGACAGAAAGGCTTGTGGACAGACAGGCTTGTGGACAGAAAGGCTTGTGGACAGAAAGGCTTGTGGACAGATAGGCTTGTGGACAGAAAGGCTTGTGGACAGATAGGCTTGTGGACAGAAAGGCTTGTGGACAGAAAGGCTTGTGGACAGATAGGCTTGTGGACAGAAAGGCTTGTGGACAGATAGGCTTGTGGACAGATAGGCTTGTGACAAGACAGGCTTGTGGACAGAAAGGCTTGTGGACAGACAGGCTTGTGGACAGAAAGGCTTGTGGACAGATAGGCTTGTGGACAGAAAGGCTTGTGGACAGAAAGGCTTGTGGACAAAAATGCTTGTGGATAGACAGGCTTGTGGACAGAAAGGCTTGTGGACAGAAAGGCTTGTGGACAGATAGGCTTGTGGACAGAAAGGCTTGTGGAAAGATAGGCTTGTGGACAGAAAGGCTTGTGGACAGACAGGCTTGTGGACAGAAAGGCTTGTGGACAGATAGGCTTGTGGACAGACAGGCTTGTGGACAGAAAGGCTTGTGGACAGACAGGCTTGTGGACAGAAAGGCTTGTGGACAGATAGGCTTGTGGACAGACAGGCTTGTGGACAGAAAGGCTTGTGGACAGATAGGCTTGTGGACAGAAAGGCTTGTGGACAGATAGGCTTGTGGACAGACAGGCTTGTGACAAGACAGGCTTGTGGACCGAAAGGCTTGTGGACAGACAGGCTTGTGGACAGAAAGGCTTGTGGACAGATAGGCTTGTGGACAGACAGGCTTGTGACAAGACAGGCTTGTGGACCGAAAGGCTTGTGGACAGACAGGCTTGTGGACAGAAAGGCTTGTGGACAGATAGGCTTGTGGACAGAAAGGCTTGTGGACAGAAAGGCTTGTGGACAAAAATGCTTGTGGATAGACAGGCTTGTGGACAGAAAGGCTTGTGGACAGAAAGGCTTGTGGACAGATAGGCTTGTGGACAGAAAGGCTTGTGGAAAGATAGGCTTGTGGACAGAAAGGCTTGTGGACAGACAGGCTTGTGGACAGATAGGCTTGTGGACAGATAGGCTTGTGGACAGAAAGGCTTGTGGACAAAAAGGCTTGTGGATAGACAGGCTTGTGGACAGACAGGCTTGTGGACAGAAAGACTTGTGGACAGATAGGCTTGTGGACAGAAAGGCTTGTGGACAGATAGGCTTGTGGACAGAAAGGCTTGTGGACAGACAGGCTTGTGGACAGAAAGGCTTGTGGACAGATAGGCTTGTGGACAGATAGGCTTGTGGACAGAAAGGCTTGTGGAAAGATAAGCTTGTGGACAGAAAGGCTTGTGGAAAGATAGGCTTGTGGACAGAAAGGCTTGTGGACAGACAGGCTTGTGGACAGACAGGCTTGTGGACAGAAAGGCTTGTGGACAGATAGGCTTGTGGACAGAAAGGCTTGTGGACAGACAGGCTTGTGGACAGAAAGGCTTGTGGACAGATAGGCTTGTGGACAGAAAGGCTTGTGGACAGACAGGCTTGTGGACAGAAAGGCTTGTCGACAGAAAGGCTTGTGGACAGACAGGCTTGTGGACAGAAAGGCTTGTGGACAGAAAGGCTTGTGGACAGACAGGCTTGTGGACAGAAAGGCTTGTGGACAGAAAGGCTTGTGGACAGATAGGCTTGTGGACAGATAGGCTTGTGTGCATTTGTGAATCAAGGCCGTGGAACAACAGTCTCATAAGTCACGTGATTCGCTGTGCATGAAATTACAGGTACAGATAAAGCATTTGGGGGATTGTGAGCAAAGCAATGTGAGTAACGACAATTATGCATGATTGCTGTGTGTGTGGATCTCTCGCGTGCATTTGTGGATTACTGTGTGTGTGTGTGTGTGTGTGGATCTCTTGCGTGCATCTGTGGATTGCTATGTGTGTGTGTGTGTGTGTGTGTGTGGATCTCTTGCGTGCATCTGTGGATTGCTATGTGTGTGTGTGGATCTCTTGCGTGCATCTGTGGATTGCTATGTGTGTGTGTGTATGTGTGTGTGGATCTCTTGCGTGCATCTGTGGATTGCTATGTGTGTGTGTGTGTATGTGTGTGTGGATCTCTTGCGAGCATCTGTGGATTGCTATGTGTGTGTGTGTGGATCTCTTGCGTGCATCTGTGGATTGCTTTGTGTGTGTGTGTGGATCTGTCGCGTGCATTTGTGGATTGATTTGCGAGTGTGGATTTCATGATGTGCATTTGTGGATTGATTTGCGTGTGTGGATCTCTCGCGTGCGTGTGTGGAAGGTTTTGAGTCTGTTTTCACTCCATACGTCAAGGGTTGTGTATTCAACGTGCTGTCCTAGCTTGAAATGCTAATATAGTCAGGGCTCTGAGAAAATCGCTTTGTTAATTTCGTCTTGCGTTACTTTCGCCCCGGTTCTCCCCTAATATGTTAATATGTTAAGATTTGTTCGTAAAACATACATTTTATTAGTAAAAGTACTATAACCAAATTTTTTTCTTTAAATACAACATTGAATTATTGAAGATTTGCAACATTTATGAACTATTAGCCTACATTTGATGCATTTTCTTATCATGTAAGCATGTATTGGTAGTTACTGTGCTACACTCTTAAAGTCAGTAAAAGGGCACAGTGTACTGTGTTAATATTAGGAATTATCCCTATTGATTTTTCACAGGTGTTTTAACTGTATTTTAAATAACTTTATATTGATATTGTCCTGGCAGATAATTACCAGTAGCCTATCTTTTCCATTTTTTCAACATACTTTTTTCTTACAGTGTGCCTAACTGAACAACAAATATTGGAACAGGCTAATAACATGCTGTATCATAAGCGAACAAATATTATTTAACAATTGCAACTAGCAACTTAAATCACATATGAATATGATGCGTGTATACGGCATCTTTCTCCCGATCTCTTCAGGCTCCATGGTTTTCTCTTTTTGTGTAATTTTGATGAAAATATGTGCCTTTTGTTTGAGGCACATTTCAAAAGTTGCCAAACACATTTTAAAAATAGCTAAATTTGTTAGTGCTTTATGAAAAAAGTTTGCTATATTTAGCAACAAAATTGCTTATGGGGAGTTCACACTGTACGATTTTCAAAGTATTCAGATCACTGTAGCCCAGGGGTGTGAAGTAACGAATTACAAATACTCACGTTACTGTAATTTAAGTAGTTTTTTTTTCAGAAATTGTACTTTTTTGAGTAGTTTAAAAATTGTGTAATTTTACTTTTACTTGAGTACATTTTAAGTGATGTATCGGTACTTTTTCTCCGCTATTTTCTTTCTGTTTGCGGTCGTTACTCGTTACATGCTTGTTTTAATTTTAATTTTATCCATCAACGTGATTGGATGGAGTAATCGGTCTCGTGACTATCATCAAATCAAATTAAGCATTGAAAACTTTAACCGCCTATTCCTGCTGTTACTCGAGACTGCTGTGGAAGTGCATTCTTCAGCATCAATTCAATCCAGATATCAGCGTCTTCCTCTAATATGCTAAGGTACATTTCACATTTCTGCTTAATGATACTTATATAGGCTGGCCTGTCTACAGGGCCTAACATTTGGTCTGAGGTCGGGGGTATTGCGTGACGAGTTCATAATGCGGTGAATTCCCGCTCCCATTTACTTCACAACCACATCATAGAGAGACGCGCGTCACGATCTGTGCACTGCCGCGCTCGCCATGCCCAGATTCAGAATCAGTCACTCTATGAACCATGGCGTTAACTTCAACTGCATTTCGGTCAGTGCGTGACTACAGCTCGTTAATAAACAATGTTTTTTGATTGATCCATTATACAGTCCGTCTTCATTTGGCAAGTGCACTTGCGCAAAAACATTTTTCATGTTCAATTTTTTTTGTGTGTGTGTGTGGATGCTGCTGATAAAACAGCTTCGCCGAGACTACAAAGAGACATGCATTTGTGTGTGTGTGTGTGTGTGTGTGTGTGTGTGTTTGTTTTTCATTTGTTAAAGTTTCCTGGATATAACTTCCCTATTTAATGCACAATTTTCCTTACAAATTATATTATCAGCATTACAATGTGAGTAAATGTAGCGTGTAAAATGTAAGGGATGATGCCACCCTTCTAGAACAATGTGCATTTACGTTTAGATTGTAACATATTTAATAGCATGGAATTAAAGTGTGTAATTAGTGTTAGCTCACTATCCTTTTTCAGTGCATTAGGTGAGGTTATCTGATAATATTAGTGATTCTCATTTATCCCATTTAACCCATCTCATGGTGTGTGATGCTGAACAATCATATGAGTTTCTAAAGGTTTTTGAATTCTTTGCACAGTTATGAATATTGATATTTTATGTGCAACAATAGCATGCTCAGTCCCAGTGGCCTTTCGCCTAATTTTAAATGGATTCCCCCCCCAAATAATATGATTTAAATGGTGATGAGTGCACTGATTTGATGCATTTAAAAAAGATGGATGATAGATATTCTTCAATCTTTCTGACAAAGAACAAAATATAATGTGAATTACAGTAGGCCTATGTGCAATTTTTTTACATTTATTAATTGTAGTGCATAGTGTTTATAATAAGGGGTAGAATCCGCAGCTCAGTACTCACTACTCATGAGTACTTTTAAATAAGCTACTTTTTTACTCTTACTCAAGTAGATTTTTGGACAAGTACTTTTTACTCTACTCACACTACATTTTTTGGAATGTAATGGTACTTTTACTGGAGTATGTTTTTTCAGTACTCTTTCCCCCACTGGTGTAGCCTGAAAGAAGATTGCGATGTCTGTGCGCTGATTTACAGTGTAAAGGAGAAAAAGAAAAACAGATTTTGCAGGAGGGAATGGTTGGGGAGACGAGAGCGACTGTGTTTCTGCAAAGAGAGTTGTGGGTAAATAAATAATTGTGCAATGTGCTGCTGGTCAAGCACATGTTTGTGCTGTTTCTGTTTGATATAGGGGTGTAACGATTTACTCGTTTTCTCAATGCATCGATTACAAATCCTGACGATGCATATGCATCGATCTTGAAACATGTATTTTGAATCGTGAATCGTTTATTTAGGTCAATATTCGATTTAAAATGCTAAGAATCGAATAATTTGCGATTCTATTGCGATTCAGTGCTTTAACATATATAAACATTAAATGAGTACATGCGCGAATTAATGGAGGCGTTGTGCGGCGTCATTTCGCGTCCTCACAGCTCTCCTTCACAGATACTCGCTGCACTCTTTACCATCTTTCACTGGATTTCGCTCGCGCTCGGTCCCATATAGCTCTCAACTACAGATTTTTGAGCAGTCCATGCTGAAATAACTACAACATTAATTACACTGAAATAAGAGCGCGTGGTTTATCCATCAGTCAGATGCACATTAAGATGTGCTATAGTAACGGATTACGAATGCAAAGTAGACACCCGGCGCGTTTTCTTTCAGAATCATAAGGAAAATGTTCAGTATAAAGAGAAAACAAAGAGTATTCCATGAGGAAAAGTTAGTTAAGGTTTAGTTGGGAAAGTTCATTTTAGTCTCACAATGAAAGGATGTTTAATGTACCAGGAACACATTAAGGTTGTGTATCCATTAACACTATCCTACAAAATAGTTAGCATGATGAACAACACCTTTAAAGCCTTTTTAAATCTTGGCTTACATTTCTACAAATGCTAATTTATAGGCTTTGGAAATATTTTTTATAATAATAGATTCATTAAAAACTAACATGAACTAACATTAACAATAGACAAAATGTCGTTTTGGGGGGGGGGGGGGGGGGGGGGGGGTTGTTCCCACTCTCTGACCCTCGAAGACCACTGTGTAATTCACACCCTTACTTAGACCCATTGGGGGAAGCATTTAAATAATCCTATGAATGCATACAAAAAAATGAAGAATCGAATCGAATGAACTGAATCGCATCGAATTTTAATGTGAATCGCATTGATTCGAATCTTTCTGAATTTGCAAAAATCGTTCTTGAATCGAAAACCTATGAATCGTGAATCGAATCGATTCGCTGCCTACCCAAATATTCACAGCCCTAGTTTGATATAACTGTACATTATCTATTGAAATACTGATATTCTGGTCTGTAACTCCTGTTTCTGTCTCTCTCTCATTGGCTGTCGGCTAATAGTTTTCAGTCAGAACACATTCACACCACAGGATTGTGAATCACCGACAGGTTCAGATATTTATCATGCCGTATATCACGCGGTCAAGCCAGCCGCCACCTCGGAATGAGCGGTCACTGATCTATATAGACCTTATGCGCCAGAGAAACGAGCGCCGCCATCTTTAAAATATTGTCTCTGAACTTCTGTTTTCGCGGTCGCTCTGTATATGTCTATGGCATCGCTGTCCAGGAGTAATCAGCTGGTGAAGTGGATTTACTTATTGTAGAGGTAACGAAAGTTAACAAGTTAGCATTGTAATGTTTATCATAAGCATTGTAAAGTAGATGTCTTAACAAATGTCGACCGGGAATTTTTTCAAACGAGCCGTTCATTCATAACTACACAAGATCGCTGTGAAATACAGACCGGAAGTCAAAAGACAACGAGCGCAGCGCTGAAAAGGGGCGGAGCTACAGAAGGTCTGGATATGGTGCGTTCAAGTACTCCTGGGAAGTTCGTACTTACGAGGTGGGAAGTCGTGTTTATGATGGCATGTGCGTTCAAGTAAGATGGCGGTGTACTTTCTATTTATTTATTAATTAATTACACAAAAATAGAGCAAGTTTCTTAAACTCTAGTTCTAGGAAATGAAGAACAAATAAATGTGCATCAGGTGTGCTTTGGTTTTATGTTTTTAATTATTTTATGAAGCCACTGCAAACTTTACCATTACATTTTTATATTATAATGCCATCATATTCGGTGCAGGCAATTAGTTTACTTCACTGTAAATATAAAAGTTTAGCAATATCACTGCTAAATACCTTTAAGTATTGTGGTATTCCGCCATGTTTCTCAGTGACACGCCCCCAACTCGTACAGATCAGGGCTTAAAGAAAATCCCGAGCTCCCCACTGGTATTTATGACATTGTGGTGGCGTTCAAGTGCGCTCAACTCGTAATTACGATCTTTACGAGAAGACTTGAACGCACCAATAGCTCATGACGTTCTAAACTGCAGCCGGCAGTGAAGCAACCGGAAGTGTTCGAGCGGCCATCTTACGATTCCCTCCAGCAGAGGCTCCAGCGGCCATTATACAGAGATTGGTGGCTTCGAAGATGATCCGCTGAGCAACATACAAGTGTAAAATGACGTTCACAAAAGGATGTGGAAGAACTGCCCACAGGTTGTAATTCAAGCCCTATAAGTAGTAATTTATATGCACAATTTTCGCTATTCCAGTGTTGTTTTCTCCGAGGCAAGAGTAATGCTTCTTCAACAAAAAAACAAAAAAAACGATAAAACAGTCAACAGTAGCCTATAAGAAACCTCAGAGCAGCAATAATCAACACAATTAAGTGTCCAATAGCGACAACATTTGACAGCTTCAAAAGAGCTTCGTGCAGAGTTCGTTTACCGTTACTTACATAACCCATACAATTTGTATTATGCATTTCAAATTATTATCAAATATAACCCCCAGATTTTTTTATTTATTCTGAAAATGAAGTGTATAACCTTCTACACTAAAAGTGGGGGAACCAGCCTTCCGTAGCTGGTGAGGTGAACCAATGAGCATTACTTCCGTCTTATCACTGTTTAGACATAAAACATTTCTAGACATCCAATCTTTTATCTCAGAAATACAAAAGGAAAGATGAGACAGCCTCATTTACACCGGATTTTGAATGTATATAAACCTGGGTGTCATCTGCATAGAAGTGAAAACTGAGACCAAATGATCTTAATAGTTGACCAAGAGGATAAACATTTGTTAAAAAGTATAGGGCCCAGGATAGAACCTTGAGGGACACCAGAATGCACTACACCAATAGCAGACCTAAAACCACCCATAGCAACAAACTGCTTTCTATCAGAAAGATAGGACTTAAACCAGCTTAGTGCAGTGTCAGAAACACCAAAAACAGATTCTAACCGAGTACGTAAAATATTATGATCAACAGTGTCGAAAGCGGCACTAAGATCAAGAAGAATTAAAATAGAGAGGCTGCGGGAATCAGAAGCGATTAAGTCATTAGTAACCTTAACTAATGCTGTCTCAGTGCTACGTTTTTTACGGATTCCTGATTGAAGGGGCTCATAGAGATTATTTGCAGCTAGATGGGAGTGCAATTGAGTAACAACAATTCGCTCTAAAATTTTGGCAGGAAAGGGAAGATTGGATTTGGGACGGAAATGATTTAGATTGTCAACGTTTGTGTCTTTTTTTTGGTACAATATAATAGGCTTGTGGACAGATAGGTTTGTGGACAGATAGGCTTGTGGACAGAAAGGCTTGTGGACAGAAAGGCTTGTGGACAGATAGGGTTGTGGACAGACAGGCTTGTGGACAGATAGGGTTGTGGACAGACAGGCTTGTGGACAGAAAGGCTTGTGGACAGATAGGGTTGTGGACAGACAGGCTTGTGGACAGATAGGGTTGTGGACAGACAGGCTTGTGGACAGACAGGCTTGTGGACAGACAGGGTTGTGGACAGAAAGGCTTGTGGACAGATAGGCTTGTGGACAGACAGGCTTGTGGACAGACAGGCTTGTGGACAGAAAGGCTTGTGGACAGAAAGGCTTGTGGACAGAAAGGCTTGTGGACAGACAGGCTTGTGGACAGATAGCCTTGTGGACAGAAAGGTATGGGGGTAGATTGATGCATTTGTGGATTGATTTTCGTGTGTGGATCTTTCGCGTGCGTCTGTGGATTGGTTTGCGTTTGTGGATCTGTCGTGTGCATTTGTGGAAGGTTTTGAGTCTGTTCTATGGGGGTAAATTGATGCCAATATCATTGAAAATGGACAGACTAAAAGTCACAAAGAGATGAACGGTGTGGATCGTAGTCACACACTCTGCAGAAAGATAGTGCCAAAAAGATCTGTAGACGTGTGCAAAGGGATCTGTGAATGCCCTGTGATCTGCAAACACAGATTCAACACTTGCATGCTGAGCTTTGCACAGAATGTGTAAGAATTTCTTTTTACGCTGGTTTGAAAATACAAGTTAGACTGCGTTTGTTTGCAAATTGTGAGGAGGGCATTTGTAGATTTTTTAATGGGAAAAAAAGCGAAAGAGTTGTGAATTTCAGCTTACCATTTTCAATGATATTGGCATCAATTTACCCCCATATACAGGGAACTCCGGAACGGATCAAGGAAGTGGATCCGAAACTGTGTCCACTTGCACACCGGCTCACGGCTCGCGGATCCGGTCCGACATCGCTGCGGTCCCTTTGCGTATCCATACATAGCCTCGTCTTCGCTTTGGATCCGCGAACGAGCCACATATCCGCTTCGGGTCCGTTCTGGACCCGGTCATACACTCAGCTAAAAGATTATTAGGAACACCTTGTATTTGGGAATATTGAAAGAAATGGAAGAGGAAAAACATGAAGGAGCAAGACTAAGAAATAAAGCAAAATACTCGGTGGAGGAAGAAAAATTGACAAAGATTTTCTTTAATCTAGAAAACAGAAGAGGGGAAGCGGAAATGATAAAAGAAATGAGGAAATAATGGAGTAGTTGTGGAAACAAACGAGGAAATACTAAAATAAATAAAAGCATACTATGAGAATGTGTTTAGTGCAGAGAACTGAAACAAATAAATACAACAGTTGGAGAATCAGACAAAAAAAAAGAGTGTGATGAAGAGATAAGAGAAGAAGAGATAAAAAGAGCAATAAATTAATTAAACAAAAAGAAAAGTCCAGGTATAGATGGTCTGGGGAGTGAATTTTATAGTTTTAAAATATTTTGTTAACTAGCATTTTAAAAGAAGTATACACTCACCTAAAGGATTATTAGGAACACCATACTAATACTGTGTTTGACCCCCTTTCGCCTTCAGAACTGCTTTAATTCTACGTGGCATTGATTCAACAAGGTGCTGAAAGCATTCTTTAGAAATGTTGGCCCATATTGATAGGATAGCATGTTGCAGTTGATGGAGATTTGTGGGATGCACATCCAGGGCACGAGGCTCCCGTTCCACCACATCCCAAAGATGCTCTATTGGGTTGAGATCTGGAGACTGTGGGGGCCATTTTAGTACAGTGAACTCATTGTCATGTTCAAGAAACCAATTTGAAATGATTTGAGCTTTGTGAAACGGTGCATTATCCTGCTGGAAGTAGCCATCAGAGGATGGGTACATGGTGGCCATAAAGGGATGGACATGGTCAGAAACAATGCTCAGGTAGGCCGTGGCATTTAAACGATGCCCAATTGGCACTAAGGGGCCTAAAGTGTGCCAAGAAAACATCCCCCACACCATTACACCACCACCACCAGCCTGCACAGTGGTAACAAGGCATGATGGATCCATGTTCTCATTCTGTTTACGCCAAATTCTGACTCTACCATCTGAATGTCTCAACAGAAATCGAGACTCATCAGACCAGGCAACATTTTTCCAGTCTTCAACTGTCCAATTTTGGTGAGCTCTTGCAAATTGTAGCCTCTTTTTCCTATTTGTAGTGGAGATGAGTGGTACCCGGTGGGGTCTTCTGCTGTTGTAGCCCATCCGCCTCAAGGTTGTGCGTGTTGTGGCTTCACTAATGCTTTGCTGCATACCTCGGTTGTAACGAGTGGTTATTTCAGTCAAAGTTGCTCTTCTATCAGCTTGAATCAGTCGGCCCATTCTCCTCTGACCTCTAGCATCAACAAGGCATTTTCGCCCACAGGACTGCCGCATACTGGATGTTTTTATTTATCAGGATTTGATAAGATATTGTGTCTGTAAATAGTTGTTTCCACTTTAAAAAGTATGAATTTTTACATTACAAATCTTTAAATGCTGTTTTCTCAAAATGAGTTTTTTGTCCTTCTCCAGTACAAACATCTCAGCCTGTGTAGCACATATGTACACCAAACTCTCCAGTTATACACTTAGCAGTATTCTGAAGATATTTTCAGAGGGATTTGTTTATAAATCATTCCTGGCCTGATTTATGTGACATTTTAATCAAAGAAATATGGCGAGAATTTATTTTTTAAGGCTATGGACAGTATATTTTGATTTCCTAGGTAATGAAAGCATATTTCCTGAAATTCTTTTTTCATCTTGTGTGTAAACAAAATGAAAAATAATTTTGCACTTGGTTTTATCATATGTTCAGATCTATCTACCGAAAATATATGCAAAATTTTGCATATTTAATGAGATAATGCCTAATTTGCATAATTAGACATACAAATTTCCAAAACTTGTAATACATTTTTTTATATGCTTGTGTAAGTAATCAACTAATAAAGTATCACATCTGTGATATAGGTGATATCTATTATTTAACAAATTTACCCTATTCACCTGTAGTGTCTCGCCTTAAAGGAGTAAAACTTTTGCTGATAATTTACTCACCCGCATGTCATCCAAGATGTCCATGTCTTTCTTTCTTCAGTCGAAAAGAAACTGTTCTGTGAGACCTTTTCAACGTAATTGCGTATTACGTGACGTCACAAACGCGCATCACAGAACAGAGCAAGGCGAGCGTTTGTGCTTATAAAACTTTAACTTTTTTATTTATTTTTTAAATGACGCTGGTTTCGCTAGATAAGACCCTTATTCATCGTCTGGTGGCGTTTAAAGCCCTTTGAAGCTGCACTGAAACGCTCATTTGGACCTTGAACCGTTTGGGTCCCATTGAAGTCCATTATATGGAGAAAAATCCTGGAATGTTTTCATCAAAAACCTTCATTTCTTTTCGACTGAAGAAAGAAAGACATGGACATCTTGGATGACATGGGGGGAGTACATTATCAGCAAAAGTTTTTTTAAAAGTGAACTAATCCTTTAATACTGTAAAGTTGCTGTTTAAAGCAATCTATTGTATAAAGTTGCCCCAATGCTACATTTTTCTAAATGTTATAATCATTTGTTAACAAACAAGTATTCATTACTTCAATGAGCTCATTGTTTCTGCCTTTAATTATTACAGTGTTTAAATGAATACATGTTTTGCTAACTGTGATTTTGTATATGTGCATTTGTGAAATACATAACTTAGACAGTCTCCTCCTGTACTGTGGACTCGTGCATTTTCTGTAAAGCTGCTTTGAAATGATGTGTATTGTATTGTGCAATACAAATAAATGTGATTTGAATTGAATTGAATATAAAGTGCTGAGTAAATAAACGTGACGTGATCTCAGCGCTGGAGCAAACACACCCACACCTCTAATAAGCTGTTTCTCATCGCTAGCATTACTGTTGTTAATTAGCGTTAGCTACAAGCACTATGATGATACACACATCGGATGCCTGCGGTCAGTTTTATCTATGTTTACTGTATCTGTCCCTATACAAATAAAACATTAAATCAATAAATTGTTATTGCAGCACATATATATATATATATATATATATATATATATATATATATATATACACACAATATATTTCACAAGCCATCAGGGGTTTCTTTGGAAAGGAATCAAGGGGATGTTATTCATTACATGCATAATTCATCATATCCCCCATTAAGATAATAAAAAACTGCATGTTAACCCATGTTTTACACATGTGCAATGCTGAACTCATATTCGAATATTGCGTGTGAAATTCAAGTCTCCCCATTAGAAGTGTATCTAAAACTAGGAAGTTGAAGGGAAAACAAATATACTGCAAGTTCACAGAAACTTTTGTACAAACAGCCCACAGGAACTGCCATCAGTGTTAGAAGTCAAGGCCTGGTGTGTGTGTGTGTGTGTGTGTGTGTGTGTGTGTGTGTGTGTGTGTGTGTGTGTGTGTGTGTGTGTGTGTGTGTGTGTGTGTGTGTGTGTGTGTGTGTGTGTGTGTGTGTGTGTGTGAGACGTGTGTGTGCGTGTGTGTGTGACGTGTGTGTGTGAGTGTGAGACTTGTGTGTGTGTGTGTGTGTGAGAGACTGTGTGTGTGTGTGAGACTTTGTGTGTGTGTGTGTGTGTGTGAGAGACTTTGTGTGTGTGTGTGAGTGAGACTTGTGTGTGTGTGTGAGTAACACAAGGTGAGTAATTTGATCGGGTCTGTTCACTGATCGATTGCTCCTGTCTGCCTTCCTGCCTGCTGTGAGTTTGTTTGCGTCGAGGCTGTAAGCTCTACGCCTCGTATTAGCTTCGTAATTCTTTCTGTTTTGAACCATCATTTACTATCATTTCTAGTTGTTTATATTACTAAATACAGTTTACCCACCATCTCAGATTAACCTTACATCGCTAGCTTCCGTTATTGTTAGCACCACCGCACGCTAGTGTTTACGCGCCACCCGCGCTCATTTATTTATTATTTATTTTCTCTCGCGCGCCCGCGCCTTTGAGTTCATAAAAGCCCAGGTAAGTAAGAATCAGTCAACACAAACGGTGAGTAATGTCTTTTCCTGTTATTGTCACCTGTGTCACATGTCATATGTTTAGTATAGCCTTCTCCGATGGCAATATAGGATTTATTTGTGATAAATGCAAGGAGACAGTCAGGCTGACGGAGAAGATTTCAGAGCTAGAGACTCGCATCCAAACTTTAATTGAGGATAGTAAGGATAGTACTAGAGCTTTAGATACTATTTTGGATGCGCCTAGCATAGTGAACTCTGTACATGATTCGGTTCCGGCTGAAGTAGAGCCCAGGCAGCAGGGCAGATGGGTGACCGTGAGAGATCGCTCTAGTCGCGGATTAAAAAACCACTCTTCCGTTCCGATTACCATAACAAATCGATTTGCCCCACTCAGTGAAACACCCACTGAGAATTCTGTTGATTGTGCCCTGGTAATTGGTGATTCGATCACACGGAACGTGAAAATAGAGACACCAGCCACCATAGTCACATGTTTGCCGGGAGCCAGAGCGCCTGACATCAAAGCAAATTTAAAAGTGCTGGCTAATGCTAATCGTAAATTCTCTAAGATCATTATTCATGCCGGCACTAATGATGTTCGACTCCGCCAGTCGGAGATCACCAAAATTAATATTAAAGAGGTGTGTAAACTCGCTAGTACGATGTCAGGCACTGTAATTTGCTCTGGCCCCCTTCCTGTTCGCAGGAGTGATGAGATAGTTAGCAGATTGGCCTCACTCAATGGTTGGTTGTCTAAGTGGTGTCCGTTGAATAATATAGAATTCATAGACAATTGGAAAAGTTTTTGGGGCAAGCCTGGCCTCGCGTCACCAAGGTCAGATAAATCCCATCACATAGAGCCTCTTTCACCTAGATATCATAATATAGGGACTGTGTCTGTTCCCCGAATTTGGAAATCCAAAAAACGTCAGGTAAAAAGTTTAATTGATGTTCAACAAATAAAAAACAGATATAATACAGATGAACAAATGATAAAGCTTGGGTTGCTGAATATTCGATCCCTTACTTCAAAATCGCTCATAGTTAATGATATGATTTCAGATTATAATCTAGATGTGCTGTGTTTGACAGAAACCTGGCTAAAACCAAACGATTACATTACTTTAAATTAGTCAACCCCGCGAGATTACTGTTATAAACATGAACCTCGTCTAAAACGCAAAGGGGGAGGTGTTGCTGTAATTTATAGTAATATTTTCAAAACCACTAAGAAATCTATTTTTAAATATACTTCTTTTGAAGTGTTGGTGCTTAATGTAAAAATATATAGTGTAAACGATAAATCACGTTTGAGATTTCTGCTGGCTACTGTATACAGGCCACCAGGGCACCATAAAGATTTTATCAAAGAATTTGCGGACTTTCTAGCAGAATTAGTATTGGCTAACGATAAAGCACTAATTGTTGGTGATTTTAATATACATGTAGATAATGAAAAAGATGCATTGGGATTGGCACTTAAAGACATTGTAAACTCAATTGGAGTTAGACAACACGTGTCAGGACCCACTCATTGTCGTAATCATACTCTAGATCTAATATTATCACATGGAATAGATGTTGAAGCCGTTGAAATTCTGCAGCAGAGCGATGACATCTCAGACCATTATCTAGTCTCATGTAAATTACATTTAGCCAAGGCTTTAAAGCCGACTCCGTGTTATAAATATGTTAGACCTATAACTTCTGCCACTAAAGATTGCTTTATCAATAATCTTCCTAATCAGTTTCATCATCTCAGCATCCCGGATAGCTTAGAAGAACTTGACATTGCAACAGAAACTTTTAACTCTCTCTTTAGATTAAAGATTCAAGAAGATTAAAGAAAATGGTCAAACGCAAGAGCAGCCAGAAAAATGGAGTGCAACTGGAAGAAAACCAAACTAGAGGTATTTCGGATTTCATGGAAAGAGAGCTCGATTGCTTACAGAGAGGCTTTAAAAGCTGCTAGATCTGCTAATTTTTCGACCGTATTAGAAGAAAATAAACATAATCCTAGGTATTTATTTGAAACAGTGGCTAAACTAACGAAAAAGAAAGCTTCAAGCACAGAAGTTTCCGGGCAAAACAGTAATGACTTAATGAACTTCTCCACTTATAAGATTGATAATATCAGGGACAAAATTATAACTATGCAACCGTCTACTACAGTATCGCATCAGGGAGTGCATTGTAGTCTCCCTGAGGAAAAATTTTATTCATTTGTTTCTATAGGAGAGGAAGAATTCTGCAAACTCGTTAATTCATCTAAATCGACAACTTGTATTAGACCCTATACCGACTAAGCTATTGAAAGAGATGCTTCCAGAGATCATACATCCTCTTCTTAATATCATTAATTCGTCTTTGTCTCTAGGATACGTACCAAAAACCTTTAAGCTGGCTATGATAAAACCGCTTGTTAAAAAAATGCAACTTGATCCTTCAGAATTAGTCAATTACAGGCCGATCTCAAATCTGCCTTTTCTGTCAAAGATATTAGAAAAAGCAGTATCCTCACAACTGTGTTCCTTTCTTGAAAGAAATGATATCTGTGAGGATTTTCAGTCAGGATTTAGACCGCACCATAGTACTGAGACAGCTCTCATTAGAGTTACAAATGATTTACTTTTATCATCCGATCGTGGTTGTATCTCTCTATTAGTGTTACTTGATCTTAGTGCTGCATTTGACACAATTGACCACAACATTCTTTTAAATAGACTAGAAAACTATGTTGGCATTAGTGGAATTGCACTAGCATGGTTTAAATCATACTTATCTGACCGTTATCAGTTTGTGGCAGTAAATGAAGAGATGTCTTATCGATCACAAGTTCAGTATGGTGTACCACAAGGCTCAGTACTAGGGCCGCTGCTGTTCACTCTGTACATGCCACCATTAGGACATATCATTAGGAAACATGGAATTAGCTTTCACTGTTATGCCGATGATACTCAGCTGTATATCTCTTCAAAACCTAACGAAACTTACCAATTCACAAAATTAATGGAATGCATAGCTGATATAAAAAATTGGATGACTAGTAATTTCCTACTACTAAACTCTGAAAAAACAGAGATTCTAATTATTGGACAAAACACTTCCACACGTAATAACCTAGAATACTGTCTAACACTTGATGGCTGCTCTGTTAAGTCTTCGTCGTCGGTTAGGAACCTGGGTGTGCTCTTTGATAGCAATCTTTCATTTGAAAGTCACGTGTCTAGTATCTGTAAAACTGCATTTTTCCATCTTAAAAATATATCTAAATTATGACATATGCTCTCATTAGCATATGTCGGAACAATTAGTTCATGCTTTCATGACATCAAGACTAGATTATTGTAATGCTCTACTGGGTGGTTGCCCTGCATGCTTCATAAATAAACTACAGCTGGTCCAAAACGCTGCAGATCGAGTTCTTACTAGAACCAGGAAATATGACCATATTAGCCCGGTTCTGTCAACACTGCATTGGTTGCCTATTAAACATCGCATGAATTTTAAAATATTGTTGATTACTTAGAAAGCACTAAATGGTTTAGCTCCGCAGTACTTGAGCGAGCTCTTAACGCATTATAGTTCTTCAAGTCTATTGCGATCTCAAAATTCGGGCCAGTTGATAATACCTAGAATATCAAAATCGACTGCTGGCGGTAGATCCTTTTCCTATTTAACACCAAAACTTTGGAACAGTCTTCCTACAATTGTCCGGGAAATAGACACACTCTGTCAGTTCAAAGCTAGACTAAAAACACATCTCTTTGACCTAGCATTCACATAACACATTATAGACTTCTATAATTCATTGTTAGGCTGCATAGATTAGGTCAGCCGGAACTGGGAACACTTCCCTTAAATCCTGATGTACTCGTTACATCATAAGAAGAATGGCATCTACGCTAATTTTAGTGTCTTTGTTTATGCCGAGGTTTTCCCGCAGCCTTCCGGATCCAGGCCGTATCCAGATCTGACTAGGAACTTTGCCTGGACCCGATGACAACGCAGCGCTGAAGTGCCAACTAGCCTCTCCCTATGGAGGATCCCTTTCCCACTCTACAGATAAAACCTTGTGATTCCGGTTCGCGTACCCACCCCGAAGTGATCAAATAAAACAAAATTCTGTATCAAATTACAGTTACTGTAAATCCGGCCTCTAGTTCATAAACTCCAGAGGAGAACTGGCCCCCGACTGAGCCTGGGTTCTCCCAAGGTTTTTTTTCTCTCCATTTAGTCACCTGATGGAGTTTTAGGACACCAGTAGGTCACCTGATGGAGTTTTAGGACACCAGTAGGTCACTTGATGGAGGTTCCTTGCCACTGTTGCCTTTGGCTTGCTCAGTTGGGGATATTCAAATTAATTAACCAAGCATTAATACCATTGATCAGCCCTACCAAACGTGGATGTTTTTTCCACTAAGAAACAAACATTATGTTATTTGATTTATACTGTGAAGCTGCTTTGATGCAATTTATATTGTGAAAAGCGCTATATAAATACATTTGACTTGACGTGTGTGTGTGCAGGTGTGTGTGTGTGACTTGTGTTTGTGTGAGTGTGAGACTTCACAAGAAGCTTGTCGAGCCAGTGCCACCACACACTCTTCCTGGCAAACTAATCAAACAACACCGTTTTAAAGCCTCAATGTAAAACACAAGCTTTTAACAAACATCTAATGTCTCATTTACTAGAAATGGATGAACGAAGCAAACAAATGGCTGTGAATCATATCAAACATAACACAACTAAATATATATGTGCATAGAGTACAGATTAAATAGTTTATGACACTAAAACAACGTTTCTGTTTCTGTGATCCAATGCTTTAACATGAAACGCATGAATATTCACACAAGATTGAAAGTGAATATAGTTCAAAAGCAAGTTCTTTTAATCAATTTTTTTTTTTTTAGAAGTTCAAGTGTTTACATGATGAATACTAGGGTTTTAAGCTTGCGAATGATGCCTAATTTATGATGATTATTAATGTGAGGTGTGAAAGCTGGGAGACTGGCAGTTAACACGACAAAACTCACTTGGTTCTTCCTTTGTTCAAACACTTACTGCTCCAAAAATATATAATTCGCAAACATTCCTAGTAGAATGGAAGCAAAATAAAGAAGAATAGCTTACATTTTTTTGATTGATTTTCAAGAGTTAACCAAACAATACTAACAGACATGTATTAACAGAATAAAAAATCTGCATGGGAAGTTATATTATTACTATATGTTGACTTGACATGGAATAACCCTTTTTCAGATGCCATCTGCTCCCCATGTCAGTAAACCGTAGTGTTTCTGCTCTTAAACAGTAGAGCACATACAGGTTATGATATATGCTATATGCTATCTGATATGTCCCGCACTCACCCATGTGCAGCAGGACAGCGGTCGTCAGTGTTCTTGTTATTGCAGACATCGCGCGAGTCTGTCAGATTTACATCAGTCCAGTCTTTCCTCATCCCGTGACCACAGGCTCGACTCCTCTTTCTCACATAGCACCGTTTAAACTCTGCAACATTATACGCGTTCTTTTGAGATTGTAAAACAAAATGTTTTAGAGTTGAATTCAGACGCTTTCATTTTCTTTTGTACTATTTCCGGTTTTGTTTTGATGTTTGAAGTCTGGCAGTGGGCGTGGTTAGTCCGGCACGTCAGTGCGCATGCGCAGCATTCAGCGTGAGACACGCTTTCAGGCTCGGGTGCTTCTCGATTATGATACAGCTGGTCGAATGACGGTGGTGAAGGCAGACCTGCACTTCCTATTACTACTATTATCATCTCTGTAAAGCTGCTTTGAAACTATCTACAGTATATTGTTAAAAGCGCTATATAAATGAAGGTGGTAGGTAGGTAAGGTTAGAGTGGCCTTTTGTTGTGGCCAGCCTAAGGCACACCTGTGCAGTAATCATTGGTGCGTTCAAGTCCTCCTGGGAAGTCGTGTTTATGACGGCATGTGCGTTCAAGTCACTTTCGTCGGAAGTAAGATGGCAGAGTACTTCTCTTAATTAATTACACAAAATACAGTAAGGTTCTTAAACTCTTGTTCTAGAAAACGAAGAACAAAGAAATGTGCATCAGGTGTAGCCTAGGCTTCTTTGTTTTTTTATGTTTTTAATTAATTTATGAAGCCACTGCCAACTTTATCGTTACATGTTGCATTGTTATGTTATAATGCCATCATATTCTGTGCAGGTAATTAGCGTAACTGCACTGTAAATAGAAAAGCCTGACAATATCACTGTATAATATTTAAGTATTGTGGTATTCCGCCATGTTTCTCAGTGACAACCACAACTCGGAAAGATCGGGACTTAGAGAAAATCCTGAACTTCCACCAACTGCAGAACGGCTGCAGATCCGCTCCGGAACGGCGGCGGAGTCAATAGAATCTATTAAAGTCAATGTGTGTGTTTTCACTGACGGCGGAGCGGCTACGTCCCGACTCCGTCCCAGCTCCGGCGACCGCAGCCCTCCGGAGCAGATACGCAGAGTTTCTATTTTTGCCGGAGGCTGGAGAGCGCCGCAGGAAGTCGAGCACAGAAACACAATAAAACATCCGGTAATTTTCACAATAAAATACCCCGTGCTCACAGCGGATCGTATTTTGCTGCACTACACCTTGAAAACATCATAACGGGCGGAGACAGGTATGAAGTCAGAAGGTCAGACTTTTTCAGACACCAGACACCATGGATGAGGAGATGCTGATTCTGGAAGTACAAAATCACCCAATCATTTATGACCCGTCGACCCGTTTTCAACCTTAAAAAGGAAATGGCGTGGACAACAGTAGCAGGAGTAATGGGTGTGGATGGTAAGTCACTAATTTTGTCCAATAAATGCAGATAGAAAGCAAATAGTTTATCCATGTACTTGTAAAGGCTTTCTCTAGCTATACATGTTAAACCCATTAAAAACTTTGAATTAAGCAGACATTGTAGGGTTATTTGATTTGCATGAAGAATTTTATTAACATGTATCAGGTTATGTAATGAAGTTGAATTTGAGTTAAACTATATATATAT
Source organism: Meda fulgida (assembly GCA_030578275.1). Taxonomy (NCBI): domain Eukaryota; kingdom Metazoa; phylum Chordata; class Actinopteri; order Cypriniformes; family Leuciscidae; genus Meda; species Meda fulgida. The sequence goes on from CM060624.1 coordinate 33,927,098, forward strand.
ATATATAATTTAACCATTTATTTAATATCGTGTTTGACATTTGCTACATTTGCTAAAGTGGGAAAATTTCAAAGTTAAATCTTTGCTGTGTAACAATACTGTTTAAGTTAAGTCTATTGTGGGGTGATGTGCTGTAGAGACCTGTTGGTGTACTGACCACATGACCATGTAGTTGTTACTTTCATACTTACAAATGAGGGGGCTGACGAGGAAACCAATGGTTTAAAAATATATATATTCAATACAAATCACTCACACTTCACAGAACTTAACTTTATTACAGTACAATACTTCACACAAGAAAAAATAAAATAATAAACACATACACACTATACAAATATACAGGGTTTCAGTCAAAAGTCTTTTCACACCATTCTGTCCTGCCAGGACACACTGCCCTCAGAGGAGGTGAAGAAAGTGGCAAAGCTCTCCCTAACAGCACAGGCTTCTCTTGATGCTCTGTTTCCCCCCATGCTTCTCACTGGCGCCATGTGTCTCCCCAGTTCCTCTGCCTCTTCCAGCAGCCGTGCAGTTTGACTTGGGGCAAGAGGAAATTGTGCAGGATGCATGCTGCCACCACAAGTGTGTCCACATTTTTGGGGTGCAGGTTGATCCTGTGATGAAAAATCCTCCAACGTGACTCTAAAATGCCAAAGGCATTTTCAACTACCATCCTTGCTCTCGAGAGTCTGTAGTTGAAAATCCTCTTCCTGTGTATGAGATTCTGTCCTGGGTTGGGTCTCATTAGGTATGTCTTCAAAGGGAATGCTGCGTCACCCACCATGACATTTGGGACATTCCCGAGGTGAGCAGCACCAGGCAGAGAGGTACTAGGAGGAACGTGTAGAGTGTTGTTCTCCATTTCCCTCCCCAAATCTGAACCTGCATACACCCCACCATCAGAGGTTCTTCCAAAGTCCCCCACCTGTATGCACCTGAACCGGTAGTCTGCATCCACAAGTGCCAAAAGCACGATGGAGAAAGTCTGTTTATAATTAAAGTACTGACTACCGGACAGGGGTGGTGCTTGAATCACAATGTGTTTCCCATCAAGTGCTCCCAGGCAATTTGGGAAGTTCCATATATCCCAGAAGTGTTGTGCTACCTCCTTCCATGAGTCTGCCGTCGGCCAGGGCAAAAATGTCTGCATCATGACCTTTTCAATGGCAGCACACACCATATGGACAGAGTTCATCACTCTTGTGTGGCCAAGGCGGTAGTTAAATGCAAAACTGATAAATGAGTCACCAGAAGCCAAGTATCTGTGAAGTGAATAAACAAAAAAAGATTAGTTAAATTCTTTTTTCAGTTGATCTTTGCAAGGCAAAATAGCGGTCACTGAGGGACAGTTTTGTAAAGAACAGAAAAAAAGTGTTTGCCAGCGGTTCAGCAGGAGGATCACAAAAGAAATGGAAGTACACAGACATCATGTCCTTTATTGTGCCCCACCTACAACCGAGGTCTATATGAAATTATATAACAGTATTGATGACAATATCATCTTTAAATTCAATATCCACATTTCAAATAAAGTGATAGATAATTATTGTGTGTATGACAAATGTTTTAGAAGGTCTAAAACATTTTTTTTTTTATAGTTCCAAAAGTAATTTGAATTATGTGTTGGCAGAAGAAAGGTCTTCAACACTAATGTCAATGTGTGGATCTGATGAGCCGGGTCCTTCGAGTGCATCAGTGCCACAGGACAGCCAGGGACCACAGACTGTTTCACCATCACTATCGGTGCCCACTACATCTGGGGTGAGAGACAGGCGCCACAGGTCCCGGAGCCCAAGGGAGAGGGTGCCTCAAGGCCCTACTGTGAAAGACACAAGGAGGAGCCACAGACCACAGACATGTGGAAGAACGGCTGCTGTCCATCTTACTGGAGCCGCTTCCCAGACCGGAATCTGAGCTTGATGAAAGATACTACTTTGCCATGAGCCTGTTTCCACTCCTCCATAGACTTGACCACAACACGAGGCAGCACAGCCTCAAGGCAAGAACCAGCAGCACATTCAAGTGGATTTCATACATACTCTCCTCCTACGTTCCACATCCCCACTGCAATTTTGCCTAGGCCAGGTACTTTCAGACCTTTAACCCAACCCCCACCAATAAACCCAATAGGAGCATTCAACCAGATGCTGGCCTCTGATCAGGATAGACAGTGGGGGTAGGGCAGCACCCCAGCACTAATATTTCATCTGATCACCTAATAGTGTAAATCAGCGGTTCTCAAAATGTGGGGCGCGCCCTATGCATAGAAACGTGACAAGTGGGGCGCGCCAAACGGGAGGAAATTTTCCTTTTTATGCCTTTTATATCTTTATCCAGGCATCCCAACTGTCCCGTAAGTTCCGAGAGTCTCCCGCATATTGATAGCGGCTCCTTGACGCCCGCAAATGAGATCCAATTTCCCGGAATCTGGAGCAAGACCGCGCATTAGACTAGAGAGTGACTGCGCACTATAAATGCAGCGCATGTGAGAGCAAACGCCCTTATAGCTGTGTGTTGCCACTTATTAGACCGATCGGGCGACACCAAGTGTAACAGGAATTCCCCTCCCCACCCCCAAAATAATGATTGACGTGACGTCAGCATATAAATAGTAGCGGAACAAACTTTCACGCACCATAGATATGTGTATCCATGTTTGGCGCCCATGGGCAGCAGGCAGGCGCGCTGGAAGCGGTTTCATGCGAGGGGGGCTGAGGGCTGGGTTGGAGAATATGTTACGTCATTATGTTGTGGCTGACGACAAGACATGAAATTTATCTGTACTGTATGTGTTGTAGCCATTAAAGAAGTCTTGCAAGCAGAAGTAAAAAAGCAATTGTTCTCCTCCTAGCAATGGGCACTGAAATGCACAGAATTATTTAGTGAATTACTATAGTATTGCTGAGTTAAATAAGAAACAAAACCAAAACATTATTGTCACTCATAAGTAAAATTAAAACCACACCAATTTTGTTTTATATAGTTTTTCCTTTTCCAACAAGAACAATAGTTAACTTTATTTACACAACCTACTACTTCCTCAATACATTAAAAAAAAACATTTAGCATTTTATAAGTTGATTATATAATTATAAATATTGTACTTACCTATGGTAGAATCACAATAATCTCCACAAAAAAGGGAGATCAGTAGGTCAGCACCGAGTTGCTTCCCCTCTACTCCTCTGGATGGAAACAAACTGTTGCTGGTTTTGTAGTTCTGTTTATAGAAATCATATCCTGTTATATTGCGCGATCTTACGTAAATCCGCGAGATATCGTGTGTCCTTGTGACTTCAGCTGTCAGTCATGGCCGCAGCCATTTTGCACCGAATGAACTTCAGTCAAGTTCTCTTGACACTGAGGAAAATGATCCTCAGCCAGAACATCATGCTCTTCAAAAAAATCACACTGATGCGATTTGGTCATTGAAATTTCGATCAAAATTAGTCTTTGTCTCTTCTCTAAAGACATCCATCCTGTAAGTGTACTAAAAATCAAATCAAATAATAAATGATGAAACGAAGAAAATACTAATTCAAGCCTATCGCTACGCTTCATTATATAATACCTTCTCCAGGCAGACTTGAATTTTAAAAGGTAAAGAAATAAAATGAGAATAGTGTTTTTAATAGGGTTGTCGTCGTGTCGTTCTGAAGTAAGTGAGCGCGCGCCCTTATAGAGGGTGCTCTAGGAAAAAGGGTTTCAGAAAACAGCCTGAATAGGTTTACAACATTGCCATCTTTAAACATAAATCAGCGAATTGTGAGAGAATAAGTCAAGTAACAGATGTAAAATAAACTTCTAAAGAAATGTTTTACTTCTATTGTTACACAATGTTTTTCGTGTAAGTAGGCCACTCTGTCCTTGTGCACTGTGAAGCAGCGAGTGGAGAAACAAAGACACAACTAAATACAATTTTACAACATTGTTCTCTGAATATAAACACAAATATTAGTAAGAACATGTCCAGGATCTTGTAAAAAAATATTATTGGGGTAGAAGAACACCGTTTTCCCTGCGTTTGGATCTTCCTTCAAATACTATGACTATAATCCTTTTTGTGTTTTTATGAAATTTTCTATTTTTTTGTAGATGCTCATTTATAAATCAAAGTCACGTTTAAGGTCTGTCAAATATGACATGTTATGATATTAATACTGAAAGTGTTTTTTTTTAATGTTATGCCGATGTTTGGGTCATGAAATAAAAGATATGGATGTAAATAGGGTGTATTTTATAACTCGCATGTCTAAAATATGAATTTGTGTGTTTTTATATTTAATTTTTTTTAATAAAAAGTAAATTATGTGCTTCATGAATTTTGTGTATGCAATGTAAATATGTCTCTGTCTCATGCAATACTTTTAAATGGCACTGTTAATGTTTGCTAACCCACAAAATTCTGTAAATAAGACAATGCTCATAAGACCCTCCAGAAAACCGAAATGTGTGTCGAGGAAAGAGGAACGCATGCCACACCACAAAGTTTTTGAAAGTAAATCTTAAAAAAATATATAAAAAGGGCTTAATTGGAAGGGTTAGGAACATGATTATAATATATAGATAAACAACAATAATGCCCCCATTTTTCATGAGCTGAAGACTTTTTCTATGTACACAAAAGACCTATTTCTCTCAAATCTGTCTAAATCTGTGTTAGTGAGCACTTCTCCTTTGCCGAGATCATCATCCCCCTCACAGGTGTGGCGTATCAAGATGCTGATTACACCGCATGATTATTGCACAGGTGTGGCGTATCAAGATGCTGATTACACCGCATGATTATTGCACAGGTGTGGCGTATCAAGATGCTGATTACACCGCATGATTATTGCACAGGTGTGGCGTATCAAGATGCTGATTACACCGCATGATTATTGCACAGGTGTGGCGTATCAAGATGCCGATTACACCGCATGATTATTGCACAGGTGTGGCGTATCAAGATGCTGATTACACCGCATGATTATTGCACAGGTCTGGCGTATCAAGATGCTGATTACACCGCATGATTATTGCACAGGTGTGGCGTATCAAGATGCTGATTACACCGCATGATTATTGCACAGGTGTGGGGCATCAAGATGCTGATTACACCGCATGATTATTGCACAGGTGTGGCGTATCAAGATGCCGATTACACCGCATGATTATTGCACAGGTGTGGCGTATCAAGATGCCGATTACACCGCATGATTATTGCAGAGGTGTGGCGTATCAAGATGCCGATTACACCGCATGATTATTGCACAGGTGTGGCGTATCAAGATGCCGATTACACCGCATGATTATTGCACAGGTGTGGCGTATCAAGATGCCGATTACACCGCATGATTATTGCACAGGTGTGGCGTATCAAGATGCTGATTACACCGCATGATTATTGCACAGGTGTGGCGTATCAAGATGCCGGTTACACCGCATGATTATTGCACAGGTGTGGCGTATCAAGATACCGATTACACCGCATGATTATTGCACAGGTGTGGCGTATCAATATGCCGATTACACCGCATGATTATTGCACAGGTGTGGCGTATCAAGATGCCGATTACACCGCATGATTATTGCACAGGTGTGAAGTATCAAGATGCTGATTACACCGCATGATTATTGCACAGGTGTGGCGTATCAAGATGCCGATTACACCGCATGATTATTGCACAGGTGTGGCGTATCAAGATGCCGATTACACCACATGATTATTGCAGAGGTGTGGCGTATCAAGATGCCGATTACACCGCATGATTATTGCACAGATGTGGCGTATCAAGATGCCGATTACACCGCATGATTATTGCACAGGTGTGGCGTATCAAGATGCCGATTACACCGCATGATTATTGCACAGGTGTGAAGTATCAAGATGCTGATTACACCGCATGATTATTGCACAGGTGTGGCGTATCAAGATGCCGATTACACCGCATGATTATTGCACAGGTGTGAAGTATCAAGATGCTGATTACACCGCATGATTATTGCACAGGTGTGAAGTATCAAGATGCTGATTACACCGCATGATTATTGCAGAGGTGTGGCGTATCAAGATGCCGATTACACCGCATGATTATTGCACAGGTGTGGCGTATCAAGATGCCGATTACACCGCATGATTATTGCACAGGTGTGGCGTATCAAGATGCCGATTACACCGCATGATTATTGCACAGGTGTGGCGTATCAAGATGCCGATTACACTGCATGATTATTGCACAGGTGTGGCGTATCAAGATGCCGATTACACCGCATGATTATTGCACAGGTGTGGCGTATCAAGATGCCGATTACACCGCTTGATTATTGCACAGGTGTGGCGTATCAAGATGCCGATTACACCGCATGATTATTGCACAGGTGTGGCGTATCAAGATGCCGATTACACAGCATGATTATTGCACAGGTGTGGCGTATCAATATGCCGATTACACCGCATGATTATTGCACAGGTGTGGCGTATCAAGATGCCGATTACACCGCATGATTATTGCACAGGTGTGAAGTATCAAGATGCTGATTACACCGCATGATTATTGCACAGGTGTGGCGTATCAAGATGCCGATTACACCGCATGATTATTGCACAGGTGTGGCGTATCAAGATGCCGATTACACCGCATGATTATTGCACAGGTGTGGCGTATCAAGATGCCGATTACACCGCATGATTATTGCACAGGTGTGGCGTATCAAGATGCCGATTACACCGCATGATTATTGCACAGGTGTGGCGTATCAAGATGCCGATTACACCGCATGATTATTGCACAGGTGTGGCGTATCAAGATGCCGATTACACTGCATGATTATTGCACAGGTGTGGCGTATCAAGATGCCGATTACACCGCATGATTATTGCACAGGTGTGGCGTATCAAGATGCCGATTACACCGCATGATTATTGCACAGGTGTGGCGTATCAAGATGCCGATTACACCGCATGATTATTGCACAGGTGTAGCGTATCAAGATACCGATTACACCGCATATGGCGCGTTCAAGTCATCTCGTATAGATCGTATTTACGAGTTGAACGCACATGAACGCCACCAGTGGGGAGCTCGGGATTTTCTCTATGTCCCGATCTTTCCGAGTTGTGGTTGTCACTGAGAAACATGGCGGAATACCACAATACTTAAATATTATACAGTGATATTGTCAGGCTTTTCTATTTACAGCGCAGTGACACTAATTGCCTGTACAGAATATGATGGCATTATAACATAACAATGCAACATGTAACGATAAAGTTGGCAGTGGCTTCATAATTAAAAACATAAAAAAACAAAGTAGCCTAGGCTACACCTGATGCACATTTCTTTGTTCTTTGTTTTCTAGAACAAGAGTTTAAGAACCTTACTGTATTTTGTGTAATTAATTAAGAGAAGTACTCCAGCATCTTACTCCGACGAAAGTGACTTGAACGCACATGCCGTCATAAACACGACTTCCCAGGAGGACTTGAACGTACCAATGATTACTGCACAGGTGTGCCTTAGGCTGGCCACAACAAAAGGCCACTCTAACCTTACCTACCAACAGGTAGTCAAGTCACCCTCATTTACATAGCGCTTTTAACAATATAGATAGTTTCAAAGCAGCTTTAAAGAGATAATAATAGTAGTAATAGGAAGTGCAGGTCTGCCTTCACCACCGTCATTCGTCCAGCTGTATCACAAT